>JAGDQP010005606.1:51504-74553 GCA_022664845.1 Lepisma saccharinum
GCCATCTTGGATTCAAAATGGCCGCCAAACCTAAAATTTCAAAGAATACACAGCCTAAACGACTAAAGATAGAACAGTGAAATTTGGTATGAAACTACATCATTGATAGCAAATTAAGAAAACTTTTTAAAAATTTGAAAAAGTCGCCATTTTGCATTCAAAATGGACACCAACCCTAAAATTTTAAAGAATACACAGCCTAAACGGCTGCCGCTAGAGTAACGAAATTTAGTTTGACAGTACAACATTATTAGTAGATTATGAAAATATTACAAAATATCTATAAAGACGCCACCATGGATTAAAAATGGCGGACGTCATAAATCCAATTTCCAACTGCTTGAGCCAGAGATACGAAACTTGGCATAATGATGTATTATCAAGAGTAGTTTAGGAAAACATAACAACGTTTTAAAAAAGTCACTTTGATTCAAAATGGCAGCTGAAATACAATTTTTCACATCGTTCGAGATAGAGAAATGAAATTTGGTATGACAGTGTATCATCACGAGGATGTCACGAAAATATAAGAAAACGTTAAAAATGTGTCCATCTTTTATCCAAAATGCCCGCCTAAGCCCCACTTTATAACGACTGAAGCTAGAGAAACAAAATTTGGTATGAAGGTGTACCATTACGAGTAGGTTAGAATAAATTCGGCTCGTCTCCCCTACTAGGGTTCTGTTCCCAGCGGGAGCCTGATTGCGATAAAGGGGTGCGCCTCAGCGAGGCCATCTTGGAATTCTGGGGCAGCACTCCAATGAGGCGAAGCGAGCATATAAATTACACAAGTGTAAAAAGCTGCGAAATACGAGCAAAAGCACCAAGGGTGCAAAATATCCAGTCAACTCCTTCAACCTTAAAAAGTGGTGAAATGGAATATGGATGAGCCTAGTTCCTCGCGCCAACTTCCAATACTCCTGCGTGTCCCAACAAGTTTTACTCGTCACAAACGTTAGCACTGCCAGGAGCATGTTATACAGGAAGAATGTGGATGTTTCCCCATTCGGACGCAGCGTTCTGGAATATGAGGAAATATCTGCATCATGGGGCGCAGCGCCCTGCAGATTCTGGTTGTGATAAAAAGACGCAGTTCCTCCAAACTCCTCAAGTTCGATGCGCGGCCTGCCGTGGGATTGTTGGCGCAGCGACGCGAGCCAATCGAGGGGAGTATCAACACGTACGGCAGTGTATGCAGCCGAGTTCCGCGTGTCACATAACGTCATTTTGAATCCAAACTCGCTGACTTCATAATCCATTTTCCAGACAGTTTGAACTAGAGATACGAAATTTGGCATAGAGGTGTATTAACAAGAGTAGTTTAGGACTAATTTACATTTTTGAAAAAGTTGTTAACTTGGATCAAAATGGCCTCACAAAAACTTTTCCCACACCATTCGAGCTATAAAAACGAAACTTGGTATGAAGGTGTACCATTACAAGTTGGTAACGGCAATGTAAGAAATTGTTTTTAAAAATCGCTTTCTTTGATTCAACATAGCCGCCCAAATACCATTTTCCAAACCACTGAAGCTAGAGAAACGAAACTTGGTATGAAGGTGTACCATCACGAAAATGTTTCAATAAATCGATCAAACCACCGCTATGAGCGTACAGCCACCGATATGAGGAAAGGTCTGCACAGCATGGGGCGCTGTCCCCAGAAAGTCTGGTTACAATAAAGGGGGCGTAGCCCTAAACATTTGAAGTTGGGGTGCACACGGAATTCTGGAGCAGCACACCCAGCGAGGCGAACCCAGTATACATATACACGTATAAAAAGCTGTGAAATCCGAGCAAAACACCAGATGATGTTCGAGCCTTAGGGTTGGTGGTGGTGGATTTTAGGGCCGCCAGCAGGAAGCAAATTTGCTGTATCATCACAAGTAGGTTACAATAAATATGGGAAAGCTTCCCTATGTTTCAGTAAATATGGCATTCCCACGGGTGGTGGGTATGGGAAAAAATCTGCAACATGGAAGCACAGTGTCCTGGAGAGTGGTTAAGATAAAGGGGCGTAAGTACCCAAAAACTCGAAGTTGGGGACCCAGCCAGCTACGGGGGGCGAGGACCTAAACGAGGCCGAGCGAGCGAGTATATATATTATACACGTACAAAAAGCTGTGAAATCCGAACAAAAACACCAGAGGTGCAAAAAGTGGAGTCAAGTTTTTTTAGCCCTAAAAAGGTGTGAAATGGGAGACGGATAAGCCACGTTCCTTGGTGACAGCATGTAACAGGAACAAAGGAACTTGGTGCGAGGTGGCAAAAGCCTTAGGGTTGGGGGCGGTGGACGTAGTGGGTTTTAGGATCCCCACCACCCTTATAGCTTGAGGATCATGAACCTTGCCACCTCGCGCCAAGTTCCTTTGTTCCTGTTACATGCTGTCACCAAGGAACTTGGCTCATTCATCTCCCATTTCACACCTTTTTAGGGCTAAAGAACTTGGCTCCACTTTTTGCACCTCTGGTGTTTTTGTTCGGATAATTAATTTACAATAACCAATTTGGAACATACTAAATCTCTCAAATTATATTTTACATTACTAACAATAATAAAGATAATAAGCATCCTTTCTGAAGAGAGAGAGAGAGAGAGAGAGAGAGAGAGAGAGAGAGAGAGTGAGGGAGGTATATTTATACAAGAGTAATCATATCATCGCACATAACCGAAGTCATCTTAGGATTCAGTAATCTCTTAGAAATAGTTTCCATTGTAACTTTCCTTAACAAGCAGGTCGTTTGTCCCGTATGACCTGTGACCAAAATACCTTTACTGTTGTAATTATTCCGTACTAGAACTTCACTCTATTCCTTCCCGTATCGTTAACACATTTAATATAATTACTTCTAAGGTTTTCATCTTAAAAATATACAATTTCAAACAAGTGTTATTTCTTTATGCAAAGTTCAAATGAAACATAATTGGTACAGAGATTCTGAATTATTTTAAGCAAGCAAATACTAATACTCCGTATCAGTCTCGGTATGGCGGGTTATAGAAAACATGATTCTAAATATTCTGAGTCTACTAGGTAAATTGAAATAAATTGAAATACCTTAATGGTAACAGCGATGTTCGACGGTCGTCCTCAAGACACAAACTGACATAACAAGACAAATATGAATAGCATTTTATGTACTTTCTGATTGACGTAGTTTCCTATGGAAATTGTGGCGTGACGTTAATTTTGTGTTACCTTCAGAGAATTAGCGACTGCACATGTTTATTTTTTAAAAAGGTACGTCTTTTAATTTTTGGAAAAAACAGGGAATTTTGCGGTTAGAAATTAAGGATAGAAGAGTCCATCTTTCCTGTTGATCAATTCTAAAAGGATATCATTCCGGAGTCAACTTCATTTTCGTGGTTTCCAAAATTCCGTTGCTACAACAACAATGTATTCTCATTTCCTTTACTAATTGCCAAAATCCTGTTGAGTGGCATGATTTCTTAATACATAAGATTTAGTCTCAAGACAGAAATAACATTCGTTTCCGTTGTCTCATATCCTTTCTTGCCAAGACGGTTTATGAACCATAGACCGTTACCATTCCATAAGAAGGAAAACAGGTTGGGATTTTTGAATAAGTTAGGAAGGGGAAAAATACAGAAGGAATATATTAAATATTCTGAAAACGAGATTATTTAATTTATCTGCCACAATTGCATGCCTGTATTAACTAAACACTTATATTGTGTTTCATCTATATGCGAATCTACCCAAATGTTATCTTGTTTACTGTCTAATGTCTGATCTTGGAAAAGCAGACAATCATCTACAAAAACTGATGTAATTTCTGGTACATCATGATTTTGGTCGTTAGGTGTGATTACGTTAGATTTGGTACCGTCTTTGGTGTGCCTCTGTTTCAGCAGACAAACTATCGCCCAGTGATTTTTCCTTTATCAATAAGTGCAAAACGACCATATCGCTGGACACTTATGTTGTAGTGAAAACAACCGACCACATTTGAATCAAGACTTATCCTTACAATATGATGATGTCTTATCATAGTTGACTGTATTGCGCATTGTTCGGGCGTATCTCTAATATTAAGGAACTGTGGTAGACTGTACTTGTTTGTATTAAAACAATGGGAATCTCATTCCACTTGTTTTTCTATTGTGATAGTGTCAATAGATTTCTGTAATGACAACTTTGCATTAGCTAACAAGCGCTTACGAGTATTCTCGTCCAAAATTCTTATTACTATTTGGTCACGTATCGAATCTTCCAGTGCATCCTCGAAATTACATTTGGCCGCTTGTATCCGTAACATCATCAAGAAATCTTTTGCCGACTGTATAGGCATTTGCCTGAGAGAATGAAATTTATAACGATCCACTATGACGTTAGATTTAGCCAGGTAATCTTTCTTGAGCTTGGTGACAATTGCTTCAAACGTTTGATCTTTAACCACTGTTGGTGCAAATAAATCTCTTCATGGTCAATCAATGAAATGAACGCTAATAGTTGCTTGCTTTTCACTCGGGATCGACCACATTTCACAGTATGATTTGTACTGTTACAAGTACACTGCTATATCTATGATTTCAAGGTCAAATTTATCAAACGATGCTTGAACCGACCCCTTCGACGCAGTAACCGACTGCGCCATTTCTGCTATTGTAACCTCGTTTTGTATCCTTTAGCTTCTTCACTCCTCATTTGTGTTCCGTTCTTTAAATCATTTTCACATTAAAACTCATTGCATGATGTACACGTTTTCTTTTTGTATAATATAACCCGTCTTTTCGTATAGCCTTTGACATACAATGTCCTCTCCTATTCGACTAGCACGTTTTCGTAATTAAACTCTCTTAATCAAAGCAACCTTTTATGCTGGATTAAACTGCAATGACAGAATCTGTGTAATTACTAAGATTAAAGGACGACTGACCCTGGTATTAATTACATCGAAAGTGCAAAATAGAAGAAAACAGAAAACAAACAAACAAAAAAACGACAGAAGTAATTACAAAGTTGAACTTTCAAAGAGTCTTGTGTAGCGTTTTTTGGTTTTCACTTCACACCGCTCTTTTACATTAATTTCGTGAAAGAACATGTTATGGTTATAAGTAAAGTAACACAGCACTCATGAGTATGATAAGTGAGAAATTTAAGTCGAAAATGTTCTACGAAACAAATTATAATTAACTCTCAAGGAAGCTGAATTTCAACCTCTTGAACATGTTTTAAAAATGATTAATGAATTAAGAAGCGAAAGACGTGCTATAAAAAACAGACACTTAACTGATTGCAAGTATATCTTTCCCTAAAGTTAGCCCAAGTATATTTCTCTGGAAATAATAAAATTAAGAACTTGAAAAAACAAATACAGGGATGCAGAAATGTTGATTTATTGTGACTTTCCTTTTTATGTTAGAAGGGTGCCTATTAATATCAGATTCTATAGTTTGCCTACTATAAATTATTTTTATTATTATTTAGTGTGTTTTCTTCAGAGTCTTAGCATTGAGAGTCTAGGTCTTGACTATGTCAATGGTATCACTATTACGTACGATGCGTCCAATCTTCAATCGAATAAACAATTACTTTTACAGGTTTAGAAGGTTCCTTTTTTAAATTGTGAATATTTCTCTTCCTTATCAAGTACCAGTCTGTTCTATGGTAACGTCTTAAAATCAGACAACAAATTAGAAGATAACTGGACAATCATATTGGTATTCCGCGGAAAAATTAGTTAGACAAGGATATTCTATTTTTTTACAGTACTAATAATGGAAACCTAAACGTATTAACAGCTTTAAATTGAGTATAGAAAAGGTATAATGCAAATACTCAGAACTGAAGAAACAATTGTGGATTCCCCTGCAGTGAATGATTTGTTACTTGAGTTGATATTTGGGGACTTGTTGTATAAGTACAGATTTATGAAAAAAAAATATAGCTACGGAGCTCGTAGTACAGTGGTTAAGATAAAATTAAAGGCAATATTTGTTTTGTGCAGAATTTTGACCTTTATATTTGCTTGCAAAAGAGACATTGCCGTTTAAGACTTTGAATATTTTTTAATGCTTAGTTGAAATTAGAATGTACTGAATTGTGTAAGCATGCATTAACAAGAAATGACTATGTTATTATTGAGACAGAAACCAAATGACAAATTTCTTACGCTAAGGTGGCCATGTTAAAGTCCAACAGGTAGAGAGGTTTTACAGGAAGTAAGTTTTAGATTTAAAAAGGGCCATTATTGAACATTTTGCGTGTTGCACAATTTTGTTGTGGTGCACAATTTTTTTTAAAGAGTTGTTGCTATAATAACACAGTTTGTATTATTGCTTCTGGGCGATGTTGAAGTTAGCACGTGAACCAAATTTTTAAATACACTGTAAATGCATTTGTAATTCATATAATTATTGGATTAAATATTTCTGGCGTCCATTTCCAAACGGGTCCTTGTTCAAACGCCATAAATGTTGGGCGATTGACCAAAAAACGCTTCTTATGCACTTCTTATTTGTCAAAGCTAGGGCAAATGTGTAGCACTAATACCTTACAAACTGGGAAAATTACTAGTTCACCAATATTTTACCTTTTTACAAACGATTGTTAAAAAAAAGATATGTATATTTCTTACTGTCAGTTATGATTTTGTACTTTAATTTCTTACGTTAATTAAATGATTCTAGAGATGGTTTGGAATCGCAGAATCTTACTATTATATTAGAAAATGATTAATAAATTCAATGAAGCAGATATCTCAATTTTATTATTAATAATTTTTGGACAAGGATCCGTTTGGAAATGGACGCCTCATTTAATCGCCCATACGAGTCTATCTAGAACTAAAATTAATATAATCTGGCAACATTTCAATGAAAATAAATGCAAGTAACAATAAAAAAGATAAGTGACTGTGAAAACTATAGACTTAATAATGGCTTCTAGAAGAACTCGAAACATAGTGTTATGTGCATAATAACGTGAATTTAATATGTGTTAAGATAATAAATTATGTATCGGACATCGTATTGTGGTAGGATTATTCTTCAGTTAATAGTTTCCCTTTCTTCTTCATATCCTAATTTTAAAACTATCTAACCTTCTTTCTTCATTCATCCATTAAGTCTATATTCCTTTTCAGCTAAGTTTTCGTCATAAATAATTATGGCAACACTGATTGAGTTGGCTACTGTCGATCGTGGTTCAGATCCAAAGGATCGAAATGTTACAGATAGTAGAGAAATCCAATACAAGTAATTTGTGATAGGACGTCCACGGCTGGGTGTATCTTTTTATTCTATTACTGTATCCATGGTTACGGGATAGCATCTAAAGGAAAGGAAAATATTGGGAGAACTTTTACCTTGGTAAATAACGAATACAGACGTCTGATTGATGAAAGATAAAAACAATGATTTTAGTGTATCTAGTGATTTCTAAGTTTATGAGCAAATAACTTTTAACGTTGCTATTTTGTTTAAGTTTTATATTTAAGCTTAGTGTTTCTACGACACATAATAATGTCATTGAACTACCATAAAACACAATACTGTATTAAGATCCATGCTCTGATGCATTGTCTTAATTAAAAGTAAATCAATTATCCTTTTCTTATCCTTAGATACACAAAATCAGACTTCAATTAAACATTACGTACAAACCATTTACTCAAATGTTTCCTTAGTATAGAGAAAGCCACGTCAGTATATTCCAAGTTATCCATATTACAAACCAATAACTCCAATGAGACGAATATATAAACGATATTTAGACTTCTCTGACTATAACTTAAGATGGGTTTTCTAACAAATTATAAAACAAAATAACAACGATAAAGGTTGTTTAGACCTAAACCATAAAATTACTAAATTTATATAAAAACTCTAGTTTCAAAGTCACATTGAGATGTTTTCCTTCATGCGTATATTGTGAAATGGATCCTAGAAGTGTTGGATGTCTACAATTGTGCTGTAAAATGCGGCATGGAAAAGTTAAAAAAGAGTTGATAACGAGTTGATGATGATTTATCTAATAATCTGATAATATCATTGATTAGGAGTAAAGTTTGGTAAAGATAGTGATGATTTTGGTATGCAGTAATAGTTCTGTCCTAACGAATATATGTAAACATCCAGTAAAGTATCGAACCTAAAACTAGTAGGCATAAGACCATTTGAATGCATTAGCACATCTTAATAAAGGAATGGGCAGAGCAAAGTTAGATCTAAATAATAATGATGTCTTCGGATGGTAAATGCACGAACGTAATAATTACCATACAACACAATTTTTCATGTGAAAGTTCTAGTAATGTATTTCAGTGTACAATTCACTGGTTAAGAGAAACCTTTAGAGCTTCAGGATACGAGGAAAATTACCAGTTAATTCAAACTTTAGAAAGTCACTTTAGATTTAATTTCTTATATCCTAGGTCCATCGTGTTTTATTTTACTGAAAAGAAATCTTAAACTACAACATCTATTAATAAAACCTTATTTTGAGCAAATTAGGAAAGCTACCAGATTTTTCGCCAGACGAGAGAGAATCATTTTGTCCCCACAGGGTCAAATATTATGACCTCCCTACTTTTCAACTCTCATTTTATTTCACATCATTTTTTTTTTGCACTTGTTTCTAAACTAATTTTCTTCATCTTCCTCCCTCTTTCCCATTTTTCGTTTTTATGAATAAAGAAAAAAAGACAGTTCTCGCTTTACTTAACCCTCTACTTGCCTTAACTTGTCAGTTTCTATTAAGAGTTATGGACTAGTTTGCTTTTGGCTCATTTAGCTGCCTCTGGAAAGCTTTATAACTTTCATGCCAGGCAGAATATCCAAGTAATTAAACTTGGCAAGATTTCTTTGACGTCTTTTTATGTACTCTTTTTCTGCTTGTTTTCCTTTCCTTTTTTTCTATATATAGTGACTGGGCGAAAGACTTTGGAAGCCCACTTCCTTGTCCTTAGCGATGTCTATAAATTTGTTGAAAGTACATCTACAAAATAATTATGTCTGATTTATACGAAAGACGGGGAAATAAGTAATAGATACGTCTCATTGTTAGAGACAAAACGCTGTGAGTAATATTGATACTGTCTACAAAAGGTTAAATCGAGATTCTATAGTCACTTTTTAGGAATAGAGGTACTCCAAGTAATACTAAAATAATTCACAATATAGGCGATTCTTCTACTCTTGAGTACTAATAAGCACACTTTTTAAAATGAAAACACTCCCAGTAACAGTAAAAAATCATTGACAAAGAGGAAAACCCTCAACTCTGGGTGTTAATAAACTATTTCCTTTGATAACTCATATTGCAAGAAATAGTGAAACATTTGACAACAGACAAAACGTACACTCTTAACGTTAATAGGCAGTCTTCTTAGAAAGAAAACACCCTAAGTAATAATAAAAATCATTCGCAATATGCAAACTGTAGTCTATACAATTAATAGGCACTCTTCTAAGAATGACGACAGGCAAAGTCTGCCCCCTTGCAAAGATAGGAACTTTCCTCAGAAAGATGATATTCGACGTAATAATAAAATGATTCGATATAAGTAAAAATTTAGTTCCTGATTGTTAATAGGTATTTCTAGTATGCACAAGAAACCCCAAGTAATATCATTGGCAAAAGGAATATCTTCATTTAAAACACGTTCTAAAGTAGTGAAACAGTTCTCAGTAGATAAAACTCACACTCGGATTAACAAACAGTCTTTTTTTTTTAGAAACGTGACATGTTAAGTTAATAGAAAAAATCGTCCATAGTAGACAAACTCTAGACTCTGACATATATTTGGCATTCTTCTGAGGAAAATACATTGTAAGCAATAGTACACTCATTCACAATAAACCAGCTCTGGACTGTCACTTTGATAGAAACACTTTTTAAGGAAAAAGACACGTTGAGTAGAGTCTCATAAAACCATTCAATACAACTGAAATCTAGACTTCAAGTGTTAAACAGTTACTCTGCTTATGAAGATGAGACTTAAAGTAATAGTAATATCATTCACAATAGGCTGAACCTAGAGTCTGTGTTCAATACATGCTATTCTTATAATAGAGACAGAGTGAATAACAGTAATTAAATAATTCCTAGGTTAAATTTAGGGTTTCCGTTCTTTAAACACTCTTCTCAGAACAAAGGTACTCTAAGTAAGTGTAAAATCATTCAAAATAATCTAAGTTGGTAGCATTTTATTTTATAATGGTAAAATAATGTTGTTCTCTTTTCTTTTCGTATCTTAATATTCCGTGCTACGATGCAAAAGTACAAGTGTAATGATTTACTTCAATTTTCAAAATTATTGGAATAGCTGTGCCCTCTAAGATCCTTTTCACACCTTCAGACAGTGTTGTAAATAAGAAAACAGTTCGTTTTCCTTCTAAAACTTACGTTTTTTAAGGAAAGAAAGCATAAGTCTTCATTTCTTTTCTAAACTTCGTTTTTGTAATATTGCTAATGTCACTTTAAGTAAGAATTATTTTTCTATGGGTAATTAAAAAGAAATACAACATAAATTAAACTCTGAGGTATTCAGAGTTACCCAGTTGTCAGTGTTGACAACTTTTTAAATAATTATTTCCCCCCAAATTTCTTCCATACCGTATCCAGCCCAAACTTCTTAAACATTATTCAGTACAATCGGTGTAAGTTTTGGGTGTCCTCGATCTCAAGCATTACAGTTTTCAGTTTTACTAACCTATTTTAAAATGCTGCTTATAAAAATGTCTGTATTAATACAAACTTACATGTGCATTAGGTACTGAGACAGTTCATGTGGGAACTTCCTGCGACGCAGTTTTCAGTGTTGCCAACCAATGTTGGAAAGATCAGTTACTTTCATATGGTTTCAAGTTTCAGCACCAAACTTGGAATTTACGTACTTAAACATGCCCATAAAGGTACTTCAGCTCCTACAGTTAAAGTGTTGCTAGTCAACTTTAAAAAATTAAATATTTAAAATTATTTCCATTCAATTGGACGTATCCGCAACAAACTCTGAGTATACATATTCGACACAATCGAAACATTCTGTGGTTGTCACTGTACCCAAGCACCAAGTTGTGAGCGTTGTCACCCTATTCTAAACTTTAAATTTTCAGAATGGTCCTCATACTGTTATGTGCCGATAGCTACCACCATACTTTCAAAAAAAGCGCGAGCGGAGTCGAATAATTTTCAAAGCCCTATTGCAACAGCCTCATTAGAAGAAACGTATATGTGGTTGCTTGTTTAAAAGAGTATTCATTCTGAATTTATACAACTCTTTTCAAATATGTATATAACATAAATATTTTTTGTTGCAATATCTTTATGTGTATATATTTTCACAGTACGGGCAGAAGCTTGGAGCTCGAAGGATGAGGGAGCAATGTCCTACACATTTTATAGTCCAACACAATGTACTAGAGCCGGTCGGGTGGCCAAGCGGTCTGCGGCGGTAGACCATCGGCTCGAAGATCCCGGGTTTGAGTCCCGGCAGGGGCATGAGTGTGGATTTTAACAGCTAACGGGGCAATCGTGACGGACCGAAGTCCAAAGTTACAAGACTAGCTCATATAAAAATAAAGTTTAAGTTTCATAATGTACTAGTAAAAGAAAGCATTGCCCGTCAATAGAAGCAGGTTATTTCCCGTAATTTTGAGCTACACATCATTGATTTTTGCGGACGGTAATTATGATCGAAAACATATATCTTCCTTGAATAGTACCGTAATTAGAAATTAACATATTGTATACGGGATGGGAGCATACTTCGGTAAGCATTCATAGTTTTTCAGTTTGCAGTGAAGATATCTTTGAACTGAAATTTTCCATCATAATACAAAAAAATAATTACAATATTACTGTCAGATAGTACGTTTTGTAACAATAATCAATATCTCATTAAAGCGCTTCTTTGTATGCTGTGTCAATAACCAGGGTAACAAATACGTTCAAATACTCTTATAGTAACAGGTGTATGCATAAGTTTTTGCCGGTTTTTGTGGTAAAGAAAACATGTAATTTTTAAAGGGAAATTAATTTTGTTTTATTCAAAATATTGGCCATCGGCTTTTACATTTCGCCTATCTTTCAGGTAATTGATGCATGCCATGCCAAAAACACTGCTTGTCTTTTGCGGCAAACCATTCGTCGAGCCATTTTCCAACGTCTTCGAAATTGCTGAAGTGCTGCTCTGCGAGCGCGTGTCCCATTGATGCGAAGAGGTGATAGTCAGATGGCGCCAGGTCTGGATAAAACGGCGGGTGCGGAAGGGTGTCCCATCCAAGAGATTTCAAGGTGTCTTTCACTGGTTTTGCTGTGTGAGACGGCGCAATATCGTGTAACCCAATCACTTTGCCATGTCTTCGGACCCATTCCGGTCGTCTTTCGATCAATGCGTGATTTAAATTAATCATTTGTTGGCGATAGCGTTGTGCATTAACGGTTTCGCCGGGCTTCAAGAGTTCATAATACACAATACCGTTCTGGTCCCACCCGACACAAAGCATGGTCTTCTTGCCGAAGCGATTTCACCTTGGTGTTGAAGGACCGGCTTCGCAAGGTGAAAGCCACGATTTATTCCGCTTCGGGTTTTCAAAATAAATCCATTTTTCGTCACCCGTCACAATTCGATACAAAAAGGATTTTCTTTCGTGGCGTTGAAGCAGCATTTCACAAGTGACTTTGCGATTTTCCATTTGACGTTCATGCAAATCGTGTGGGATACATTTACCCAGTTTATTGATCTTCCCCATTGCTCGTAAACGTCTGCTGATTGTTTCTTGTGACACATTTAATGCTTTTACCAATTGCTGTTGAGTTTGAGTTGGGTCATCCTCCAATAACACCTGCAATTGCTCGTTTTCGCACTTTTGTGGTCTACCAGACTTCACACTGTCCTTCACATTGAAACCACCACTTGTAAATTGTCGAAACCATATCTCACATGTTCTAATCGATGGAGCGTGTTCACCATATGTTTCTACCAGCACACGATGACTTTCAACAGCCTTTTTCATTTGATTAAATAAGAAAAGCAATGCATGCCGCAAATGTTCTTTTTAAGGCACAAACTTCGACATGACCACTGAACGATAAAACAAAGACACTAGTGTTTGGCGGACTCAACTTGTGTGTGTTTGTAGTTTAATGTCAGACGAACAAAATGACGTATGTGTCAAATGAATACTCTGCGTACTTTTCGCTGGCGCCATCTCTTAGGTAAACCGGAAACTACTTATGCATACATCTGGTATAAGCTATTCAACACTTTTAAATGGTGTTCACTATACATTAAATCTTAACTAGATACATGTAGGTCAGACTACAGCAAGCAGCCACGTTATGTATTAACTAATACATAGAAAGGAAGTAGGACTTGATTCTAAGTAGTTTGAGGAAAACTAAGCTCTACAAGTACAATTATTTGTGCACAAATTAAAATAAAAACAGTTTAAGCAGAAACATTATGATTAAATTCAAAAATTAGAACTACTAGTTCCATCTAACGTACTCACAATAACTAACGGATAACTTTAGGTAAAGCTTTCGAATAAATCGGAAAATCTGGGAAATTTGTAAGTTGTTCTAAGATTTATGCACTTATGATTGTGTACAAAGTTTCATATCTCTAACAGGTCTGGAAATTAAAAAAAAAGTTACAAGTTTTGTTTCTTGCAATTACAAGTGACGTTAAATAAAAGTGTGTATAATGAAAGAGATTCTGAATTTTATTAGTTTGTAGATGTATTTTTCTTTACTTCGTTCTGATCGAACTTCTAAATGACTGTACAGATGTTCATTTAAAAGAAAAATGTTTTCGTTTCATTTTGTATTGGGAGAAGTCCACAGACTTTTGGAAATATCCACGGAGTGTCTGGGTATGATTTCTATGTGAAATTTATATATATATATATATATATATATATATATATATATATATATGATACCGATAATGTAATGCCTGGTAAAATATGAAATGAAGAATTTAATCTAACGAAACCTAAAACAGAAATATTCTGCATATAATACTTTATCTATTAACATCAGACATTGTAAAAAATGCTGGCTGGCTTTAATATGTATTACCGGTTACATGTATTATTACGCCTAGAATTATACTAATTCTACATAAAACTCTAGATTTTGCTGAAGGGGTGTCCGGACACCTGGGCTCATACCTTAACTTCGCCACTGGTCGAGGAATACTAGAAGCATCAGACAAATTCAATTCTTATTACGTGTTATTATATATAACAAATGAATGCCGAGATTTGCATAACATAACAAATGAATGTCCAACCTTAATATCGGAGCGATGAAGAGAAAGACTGCCTAAAATTTGTTAAGCTATACTGGATCAATTTTCGCATTAGTTTCAAGATGGTTGTAACATTTAGTAAATGAGCCCAATGGTATTTATTATTATTTTTAAACTCACAAATTACATTTCTAAATTAGATTTGAATTTCTCTCAAAGCTATTTTATATTAGGCACCGAAGACAGCAAGAACTCAAAGGGCTTGTTGCTACTCCTCTAAAAGAAACGAACGGGTTCAGTGTAGTTCCTTAGTAACTTTATTGACGTAACAGTCTCATTTTTGAATGCAGTCGAGCGAATTTAGTGAATATATTAACGACGTTCCTCATAGATCTTCTTCTAGTACATGCTTCAACTCTGGTGATGATGTCATGGTAACGTTGTAACTCTTTCCTGGAAAGTCAAGGTTTTTTTATTGCTCCTGGAAACATTCAAAGTATCTCGACTACATCAATATTTCAGAAGTGAGTTCTAAGTAGCAAACGGATTAAATTATGTCATTTTTTTATTTTTTTAAAAAAGAAACTGTGTAGTTTCCAAAGTTCAGAAACTCAAAGTTAGCTTTGTATTGTCACAAACGACGTACCAGGTTAATATACTAGATCAACAAAAGATGACTCTTTTGGCAATTTGGGGAATCAAACATCAAAGGCTCCTGGTACCTTCAGTTTCTGAGCCCTTGCTATTATTATTGACAAATGAGACATGGCATCTGGGCCCCCTACACACCGCGGGGGTTGCGTGAACGCCCCTGCGTCTTCAGCGAGTTGTGGGTTCGAAACTCACGGCTGGCTGACCTCACGGAAGTTTTGCAGGGTTTCCCTCAATTTCATCAGGAGAATACTTGGATTTCACCTTAAGTAAGTGCTCGACGCAATCGTTTCCATTCTCTCTCACACTCTATCCCGGCCTAAGCCTACAATCCACATATAAATAAATTCAATCTTTGTTTAGAACTTAGATTGTAATTTGCTGACGTAATTATTAGTCGAGATATTACGTCGCTTATTACCATGCCTCACTAAATTTGAGGACCTCTTGCCCCGAAACTAGTATAATTCGACAAAGATAGACAACATCAGGTTTCATCTTTGTGCTGTGAGGAATACAATTCTGAAATATTGCCAGGAATTTTAATTCCCTCTACAGAGACTGAAAATATTAAATCAATTTGATCGACTCTAATGGTGAATTTGGAAAGTTACTAAATGTTAACACTCCTGGGCATTAATAGAATTAAAAGTTAACACACCACCGGATTGGAATTATACCTATTAAATCAAATGAACAGAATACACACTCTTCTTAGAGCGGAAAGAGTGACCACACTTTTTTTTAGAGAGGAATTATCAATCGGTAAGATTGTTTTTCAACACACCGCTCTCACTTTAGAAGGAAAATGTGTACTTTCTAGATGGAATTTCAGTGCATTTGGATATAATTTATTTTTCAAATTTGAAATAGCAATTTCTCATCTTTTGAGAGTAGTTTATTTCTCATCTTTTAGAGCGATTTCATGGCTACTAGGGGCTCGTGATCAAGAGATGAAAACTATCTGAATAGATGGGAATTCACCTAAAATATCATGTCTACATTCCCTTCAAATTGGACAATCATAAATCCCATCATTGTTTTTTTTTCGAGCGGAAATTTCTTATCTTCTCTCCAATAGAAATTAACTCTTTCCGCTACCAAAAGATGAACTGTTCCGCTCAAATTGAGCGAAATTCCGCTCTTTAACTTTGGTGTGTAGGAATATTCTATCAATATTCTGGTGGTGATATTGGATAATCCTTATGATATTCCCGGTATCTGAATATCCGGAATCAAAGCAATGGATGCCTAGAAATCTCCTCATACAACTTTGAATAGCATTTACGTTACGTGAATAGTATTTACATTATCTGGTGAATATGAAATGTGTGAGAGAAACATTTATGAAATAAAGAGGAAATTATAGTGAACCTACACTACACTAATACTTCATGATCATATTTTAAATAGACGTTAATAGTTCACAATATTCCCGATTGAGGTCACCCATATCTTAATATCGAATATGAACTTACAAACGAGTTTTCTCTAACACATTATATTTATTTGTTTCACAGTTCCTTATGTATAAACTTAGTATAATACACCTTACTAATTTTGTTACTATTTACTGCAGAATAATAGTCTAATTTTAGAAATCGTTAGTATGCATGAAAAATTTCGTATTAGAATATCAGCTAGGGTGGAAAGTGGGCCACTTTACCCGGTAAAGACGAGTGGGGGGTGATATTTTATTCCATAGTTTTTTGGCGGGAAAATTTGTTTTGGGAAGGGGGTTATTTTCAATAGACTAAGGCCTTCATATTCGCGACGCTAGTGCCCTCCCTAATTACCTGACAGTTATTAATTATACTTCGTTGGAAAGCTCACAAAATAGAGATTCCAACGGTATATCATGTCTTTCCATTGTGCTTGATATTTAGGAGAAAAAAAAAGAAGAAACTTGAAATTTTACGAAAAAAATCATATTTTTTTATAATTCACAGGCAGTTGGCAAAACTTACACTGATCATACGCCTACGAAAAAAATTCCACCGTATACCCTAGGTATTCCCGTCAAACATATGCAACAATCATAACGTTTGGTGCCATACAACTTAAGATAAAAATAGAAGAAACCAAACATTGCCTTGGTGATCGCCTTCTACATTATGCTAATGAGGAATATGTCCCCCTGACTTTTCTCTCGCATCAGCTATCACTGTACAAGTGAAACTTCATAATCCTGTCTATTGCGTACTCACAACAATTGTGAACAAAAATGAGCCACTTTCGGTAATTATCGGCGGATCTATTGCGTTTTGATTTATTAAAGCACCGCGGCAGCCGCCGTTTTTTTAATATAAATTGCGCAGTAAAAATGTGCACCCGCTCCCTTTGCCCTTCTAGCCGGAGAAACCATACAGACAGTATACTACCGCTGAGGTTAGTCCTTTCTTGTCATTTTAGGCCTTTTTTTTATTACTATATGAGCCTGGAACCCTGCCCTTCCTCTTCACATCAGCCTTCAGGATAAAGGATTTCCCCTTCTTTTTGTAGTTCTTTAAGTGCACCAGCGTTCTGTGATTCTGGTTTGCTGGTATTCTCAGTTAATTTTACTATTTTGTCCTGTGAGGCATTCTGTGTTTATATCTTTGGCCAGGGACCCATATGTGTGTAATCAACTCCTAGCAGGGTCTGAGGATTTAATTTTATATTAGGTACTACAGTAGAAGTCCGATAGACCGGCATCCAACAGTCCGGAACGCCCGATTGTCCGGCACCATCCCAGTTTTTTTTCAGTAAACGATTTTGTAAACGAGAGTTGAAAGCGTTTGACGCGGTACGGAACCACTCCGAAGTGTCCACTACGCGTCTGCTACTGTTAGACGCAATCAGCATTGTTTGGAATCAATCGGAAGCGTTCAGACTTTACACGGCTGATCTTGGCTGTCACCACACACAGGTTCAGTTCATTGGTTTCGCTGTATGGCTTAGCCTATTCTAGTAGTAAGAGGTACTAGAGTAGAGATAACGCTAAAATAAAACATTGCAAAATCCTAACGCATTATGACACTATTATGTGAGAGTCTTATGACAGAAACCAACTATCTACAAAAATAACTGGAAGCAAAACGGCAATACTCAACACATACGGAAATTTTTGAATCTCCTACCTACAAAAATGTGACGAACCAAAGAGCCTTGAACACACCACAAAAAATTGTATCTCAGAATACATAGTGGAAAGGGTAAAAACTTATTCCAAATGTGAAATATTCCATGCACTACCTCCTTCACTACACACGGAGCAGGTGGTTGTAATCTAAAAAGTACATTATATATGCTGGAAAGAACTTATTGTAAAATAGAGGCACAGCTACTGTAACAATCCGTACCTGTTTTCTACGTGAGTATCTATATTTGGACCTGCCATTTAAACACATATAGGGGGGGGGGGGGGTTGTCAATGCAATTTAGAACACAAATAAACTAAATGCACGAGAGAAGTATAATTAAAGACAAAAAAATCGACCGTTTTTATTACAAAAACAATGTACTTGAGACAGCATGAACGTCAAAACTTACAATGAAGCCCCGTTAATGACGCAACGATTACCAGATCTGAACAAGGAAATCGGGAAAGCGGAAAAGTCCAGAAACCAGGGAAACTCCTCAAAGTGGGAGACCAACCAAGCAGCCAAGAGGAAAATGGAAAGAGATGTAACCAACAGATATATCGTACGCCAAGCAGCTAAAAGCCCGGTCATGAACATGACTGACTGACCACTAACACAAACTGTCACTGTATAAAGATAAACTGAATCATTAAAATAATAACCACAGTCACTATCACCAGACGGCTGAAATCGTGATCCACACACACCAGAATACCGAAAAGAAAAAGAATAGTACCTAATGAAAACTTAAAACCTCAGACTATGATAGAAATTGATACATACATATGGGTCCCTGGCTAAACATATGAACACAGAATGCCTCACAGGACAAAATAGTTAAATTAACTGAGAATACCAGCAAACGGCTAGGCAAAAACCAGAATCACAGAACGCTGGTGAACTTATAGAATTACAAAAAGAAGGGGAAAATCCTTTATCCTGAAGGCTGGTGTGAAGAGGAAGGGCCGGGTTCCAGGCTCATATAATAATGAAACAAAATGGCCTAAAATGACAAGAAAGAACCAACCTCAGCGGTAGTATACTGTCTGTATGGTTTCTCCGGCTAGAAGGGTAAAGGGAGAGGGTGCATATTTTTACTGCGCAATTTCTTTTTTAAAAGAATGGTGACCACAGCGGTGCTGTAACAAATCAAAACGCAATAGATCTGCCGATAATTACCAAAAGTGGCTCATTTTTGCTCACAATTGTTGTGAGTAAGCAATAGATAGGATTACGAAGTTTCACTTGTGTAGTCATAGCTGAAGCGAGAGAAAAGTCAGGGGGACATATTGCTCATTAGCATAATGTAGAAGGCGATCACCAAGGTAATGTTTGGTTTCTTCTATTTTTCTCTTACGTTTTATGGCACCAAACGTTATGATTGTTGCATATGTTTGACGGGAATACCTAGGGTATACGGTGGAATTTTTTCGTAGGCGTATGGTCAGTGTAAGTGTTGCCAACTGCCTGCGACTTATAAAAAAATAGGATTTTCTCGTAAAATTTCAAGTTTCTTCTTTTTCTTCTAAATATGAAGCACAATGGAAACACATGATATACCGTTGGAATGTCTGTTTCCTGAGATTTCCAACGAGATATAATTTATAATTGTCGGATAGTTAGAAAGGACACCAGCGTTGAAAATATGAAGGCGTTCGCCTATTGAAAATTACCCGCTTCCAAGACAAATTTTCCAGCCAAAAAATATGAAAGCTACCAAAATTGATTTCCGGGTTCCCGTTTTCGTAATGTGGACAAACTATGGAATAAAATGACACCCCACTCGTCCTTACGGGGTGACGAGAGCCATTTCCTGATAGACTATATATTTAAGAAGAAAATAACAGTTTTCAAATATACTTCATCCAGATACTAAAACTCTAGATTAATGAATCAGTGTACACAAATAGAAAGTGTACAAAGTAATATTTATAAACTTAAATTACAGAGATAAGAAAATGTAATCACACTCAGGATTATTATTTTATTCCAAATATAATAACTTGATGAGTCTCAGACGCACCCGCTGCGTAAATTACAGACAAACTAATAACTTGCCGTTTACTAATTGGAAAAGGGAAGAAAGTAACCACTTAATACAGGTCTTATGTCGTCTTGTATAGGCTTCTAACTACTGTAAAATTCAGACGATAAAATGAGGATTGTTCGTATCACACTAGCTAGCAGAACTTCACCGCTCTTAACCTATTTCAACAGTTTCAAGCATGAAATTATTCCATTTATTGAACTTATTTATTTAATAAACTACTTTTCAAACAAAAAGATTATGTTTAAGCATACCTTCAAGCTTTTACGAGAAAAGAAAACATAGTTTATTTCGATGGTAGTAATTATTTTACGTTGATTATGTTTAGCGTTGCTAATTGGAAAATAGATAATTAAAAACCTTCTTTGAAACTGCTCGTGCCTTCATTAAATATGTGATTTTGCTTTTAACTTAATTTTCTCTGTGAAGCTGCTTTAATCTGGATAATTGCAAGTATTTGTTTGTTCACACTAATAACAGCGAGGAGTCATCAACGGGAAGGAGACATGGTTGAATGGGTGTTAACTTGTAATTAACAAAATGCATTTCCAAAGCTAACGAGAACCCACAAATAACAACTGCTCCATTAAGCATCTATAATGGATTCTACATCAAATTATAAGGAAAATTTGGACAAATATTGTTAAGTTTGCAGAAAGAGTACATATTACGTCACTGTACGTTAACAAAAGTTATCCATTCTTCATTTGAATTTTATTTATTCATAGTCTTTAGTCATCTAGGGCTCAGGCCGATCCGTTCTTTATTGTTTACTTCCTGTAATGTTATGAAGATTTCTGCGTGATATCGATCTCTCCTCCTCCAAACTTTAACAGTCATTCTAAGGCTATACACGCTAATGCGTAATACTCTGCAACTTCGAATGAGGTCTGTAACGACCCTATCCTTCGTTCAAGATAACATTCTGTTGTGTGGACAAGTTGAACCACTTAAAATGTTTCTTTATAGATGATCCCATTGTTGGAACGAATCTATGTAGAAGGTTTTACACATTGTAGAAAATATCGTGCATCTGGAAGCTTCATCTGAGATCTGTCACTCAACTGTACATAAAATCCGTTAAGCTATTTGTGTTAGTGTAGAGAGTAGAATTCTGTTAAATAACGTTGAAAGGTACCATAAGTATTTAGAAGGAAAATTCCTCTTGCAACTTAATTAAAAACCACCTCAAATAGAACAAATGCATTATTTGTCTCATAACGTTTTAGGAGACGGTTTCATAATATTTTAAAATGCGTTGATAGTGCGACCGTCCTAACTAATCAAAGTGTTTAAAATGCTTAAATTAATCAAAATATTTAAAATACTAAAAATTTAATTATTTAAATATTATTTATGTAAATTGTGTGAAAATGGAATTAAATCTTGTCGCCATGTTTTATAAACGAAAGGCAGAGAATCATGATTGCTACAATTGTGCAATGTATTGAAATCCATGACGTCGGAACTAAAATGCAAATCATCTCAAAGTAAATTAACCAAAGAATTGTGGTGGGAACACGGCCTTCTGTCCCTAGTGACGTAAAGGAAAACCTATGTAAGAGCAACAACACCTTACAAATGTGTCCACAGCCTTGTAGGAAGAACACCAAGCACTATAAAAGACAGCGTAGACCGCACGCCACTCTCGATTCCACAGATTCACTTCGATGGCCACGCATCGATCGACATATTGGTTTTGAGCGTCGACTGAAATCAAGAGGGCTCATAAAGTCCAGATTGTGCCAAGCCGGACTTACATTGTAGAAGCTAATCACTTAACATCTCAACTATAATCTATCATTTCAGGTATGAATGTGGAAATTATTCTATGTTGTATTTACTAGTACTTCTGACATGGTTTAGATGAATCTTACATCACATCTTCATTATTTACTTTGATTTGAATAGCATCCGTGGAATTACTAATCAGTCCTTTGTTGTAAAAATGTGGTTCTTTAAAGTATCATTTAAGATAATTTCAGACAGCAAGGCCTTGATATTTCGAAATTCTGTTAGAGAAACCTCCCCAGAAGGAACTGTCAGCTTCAACTATTAGATTCTTATTATCTGCGTTAATTTTTTCTCTCTACAATGTTATATTTGTTGAACATCAACCCACACCTCTCGTACTATGCATAACACGTGTTGCACATGTTTCCAGGTTTCTTTGTTCACCTGGAGAATGTCGTTCACATGGTGTTTTAAAGACTCTATTATCTGACCCAAAGTCTCTAACATCTAACGATTACACTAAAACTACACCTTTTACACACTTTTCATACACCAAACAATAAGTAATTTTCAAGACATTCGCAATAGTCATATATTTTTTGTTTTTTAGTCACAATCACTTTTCAGTAACACTAACTAAAATATATATTTGGGAAAACATAACGATACTATCTAATACAATAATAAGAAAAAAATATTTGCTAATATCGGGTAACAACACCAATAGCATTAAACATAGCCTGAATCTTCTTGTCAATTAAATTCCACAAAACCTGCATAGTGTTTAATGGAATATATACCATTGGCCACGCAGAAGTTCTTCAAATTCTTTTAGACACTGAAGGAGAATATCAGTTATGAACTTTGCTTTACAAAATAGGTAAATTTGGCTTAGTGATATTTAGATCTGGGTCACTGTCCTGGCCATGGAATATATTTAATCTCACCTTCATGCTCCTCCAATTGAACACATTCAGCTGCAGGTTTGAGAGCATTTTCATACTGGAAAATTCCACTTTCTTCACGATGTAATGTTTGAGTCATTGGATAGACTTGAGCACCCAAAATGTTTTCGTAGTCCTTGGTAGTCACTCTGCCGTTCTACGTGATATAATTTGTCTTAGAGGAAACCATGATATCACTGCCCAAATCATGATGGACTCAACAACTTTGGTTTTCAGAATTAGACACATTCTTTAAATTATTTCTGCACGTAAACGCGAGATGTGGTTGAGAACTGTACGAAATGTGCTTTAGCTACTCAAAGTC
>JAGDQP010005607.1:3299-40883 GCA_022664845.1 Lepisma saccharinum
TATATATATATATATATATATATATATATATATATATTTGTTTGTGTCAGAGACAAAAAGAGAAAAACTGATACCACTTCTCCATCATTAAGCATCTTATAGAGACCATCTGAGATAAATGAAGATTTTTCTCTTTACACACAAATGCCTGTGTGTGTGCGTGAATGTCATAAGCATCGATATGAGTATGTTTTGTTCCCAGCGGCCGTATCTTACTTGCAATTAGTCTATTCAAATGACATATTTTTATCGTGATATCGTGAATGGTAGAGCCCCCTCTGTCTACTTTCCTCTGTCTACTTTCCTCTGTCTTTCTTAGATAACGAAACTCAACAAACAACATGAGAACACATTTTTTTAAAATATATATGTATTACTATCGATAAAATGAAAGAATAAAAGCGAAATAAAACAGTATTCATAAGATGATAGAGGAACAAATTGAAACACAAACGAAATAATGGAAGTCAATGAATGTCTGTCAGACAGAGGCCGAGCAAAATAGAGAGAACGAGAATAGGAAAATAGAGAAAAAAGAGAGAGCGAATGAAAACGTAGTAAAAAGAACCAAAGGATCTAAAATTATAATGTAAAAGTTTCTAGAAATGCAACAGTAAGACTAAAGTTGCTTTCAGATGTTATATTTTCTGAGGGTAATTCGAGAATGTAGACAGGTGGTTCCAAAACTCATTCTGACATTTTCAAATTGGCGACCAAAAACGGTGATCACATTAAATTCTCATAATTTCCACTGAAAAATCAGAGTTCTGAGGCACATCTAGGATGAATCCACGTTGGCCAAAAGTTAGTACTCATGCTTTGTATACGCTTAGTTAGTGGTGCAAAGTTAGTGGGGTACATTGAACCTAGTAATTCGGAATACATAGTAACAAAACCAGTAGGTGCCGTAGGTCATAACTTCCATTTCAGCCCACTAATGAAAATCAAATATAAAAAGAAAATGAGCGGTTAAACTAAATTTCTAACAAAAAGAGACAAGATTACAAATCCAAACAATATTAAAGTGAAAAGTATGAAAATATTCAAACGCAAAACAGTCATTACTCTCATGGTCATAGCAAACCATATATGTTCTGCATTTCAAACGTGAATAATGCACAAATAAATAAAAAAATATGTCAATAAATTTTACGATGGGAAACAAGTTTTGTGCCAAATATAAGAAAATACCTTTTCTCCTCGAAACAAATAAAAAGGATTTGTTTCAGTAGTTTTTAGTAGGTAGGGCTAGTTTATACTTTATTCTGAAATTTTATGTGTTCCGAACATGTCAGTGTGGATTCCACCTTTAACAATAACAGCGTTATAATAATTAGAACAGTAATGAGCTGCTGTTTATAATAAACCGCAGAGATAGAATAAAGATGCACTCATACACGAAGTGTGTGTGGGAGGGGGGAGAAGGAATGAGTTAAAGAAAGAGAAAAAGAAGAACAAGAGAAATATACATTTATAAAAACGTAAAGAAAGAGAAGGAGAAAGAATGAGCAATGAAAATCATGAAAGTATATTAATTTATCATTATGTTAAAGAAAACACACACAAACACAGTACTTGGTTTCTGATTCTCGCAAGTAAGCATCTTATCCCGTTGCTCCCCAACTAGAGATAAAGATCCCACTTCTGATGGTAAAATACAAACCCTGACAGGGAATCCAAGTCTTCACATTCAAAGTCTTTAACCAGTGTACTACACGACACGCTGCATGATAGCTGCTTAACATCTGTTACAGTTTCTCTTGTAAGAATATAAATCAGAAAATTGAATACTTTAGGTCAATGGCCTTCTCCAACCAATATTCGTAAACATTTTCTTCTTTATAGTCTCATCGTTTAGAGGTTGGAAACTGAAGAGGTTATTTCATCATACATCTAACACAAGCAATAATAATAAGCCAGATAATTCATTAATGAAGTGTAAACGTTAATAGTTTTTCGGAAAATTAAAATTAAAATATTTGTAAATTTGATCAATTTTTAGTACACTCTTGACATCTTAAATACAAGTGCTCCATATATTAACTCGGAGAAGACAGGGAGGGGTATAATTGAAAATGGATATTTCTACATATTTTATGAAAGGGCATAGTGAGTGAAGTCGTTCATCATCAAAAGTAGATCCGCATTTTCAAGTTGATTGGAATGCGGAAAGAAAAAACTGGATAAACTTTGTATATTTGTAGTGGTTCAAGGACCAAAGGTGTTCATTTTCGTCAAAACCTCACCCATCCTCAGTGAGCTCCGCCCTCATTAGTACCACCCTTGTGAAGTTGAACACCTTGGACAGGCGGTCGGCGTGGGATTCGGATGCTAGCTGAGATGTAGCCACTTGTTGTTGTGGGCACTTGCTGAGTTGCGGACCTACGAAGACGCGGTCTTGTTGGTCACTGGATACCAATAGTTGATGACAAAGCCTTCATGGAGTGCGGCCAGATATAGCCTCTAGCCGAGCTGCAGCTCTTTGCTTTGAGAAAAGGCCAGTTTTAGCAAGCGGAACCTGGGATGCGGCCACCTGTTGTGTTGCAGCCACCTGATGGTATGCAGCCACTAGTCTGAAGCAGACCACGTAGACTGGAGGTACTTCAGGTCCAGTGTCTTGCATGATTCAACACAGACACTTGCTATAGGATGCAATTCATAGTAGAGCCAATACAGACTTTTTACCTGGGGTTTTCCACCCTTCTTACATGTGTGGTTTACCAGGTAAACTATCTAGTTTGAACCGATACAGGGATTTTTACAGAATATACAGCAATGCATATTCTGGTTTTCGCTGTCTTCCATTAAACTCTTCTCGCGTTTCTTCCATAAAACTCTTCTCGAGTATACTTTTCATACCCATGTGCATGACTTCGGATCCCAGAACTACCACATTTTCTTACTTTTTCCCAGCTACGTCGGAATGTTTAATTTTCCCTCTCTACCAATTGCAAATGATGTTTACATTCAAAATAACACAAATTGTGGTGGAAATAATGAACAAAAGCAAATGTTTCTATAATGCAGAAAAGAATAAAGACAAGGCGGAAAGACCAAAATTATTAACGAACATCATGAATATTAATGGTTACGAACGACTGAAACGAACAGCTGAACTTCTAACGATGGGACCTGCAGTTTCGAGTAAAGTGGGTTCCAAACTACTCTGTTCAACAGTCCCACACAGGCTCGAACCCGGGTCCACACGAACCAAGAAGTAAGTATTATGTGTCAAGTTACACACGAGGCTATTCAACAAAAAATTGTGTAGTATAACTCCGATTTCTATGTATACAAGGACATTTCTTCATTTTGTAAACGAAAGAGAAAAGAGGAGATGAGGCCAATCTTCAACGAATCATTCTCGAGATTATGTTATGTAAATAAATATGTGTGGCGTTGTCTTAATTGTATTCCTCATTATAAAATCATGTGCACTTTCCAATTAATACCACTATAATTTATGTTATTTTGAATGTTAACACTATTTGCAATTGGTAGAAAACAAAGATTGAAGGTTCCGGATTAGCTGGCGAAAAGTAAAAATAAATGTGATAGTTCTGGGATTCGAAGCCATGCACGTGGGTATCAAAAGTACGATAGCTACGTGCTTAAAATCCTGCGACCACTTTTTTTAAAAAAAAAACTTTGTTCGTCCTAAGCGGGCTTTACTTGTTCAACTTGTTAAACTTTTTTAAACTTTGTGGAACTTGTTCCCTCTTAAATCTAAGTTAAAACCGCACACACAAACATCTATGCCGGACGGGATTCAAACCCACGATCTTGTAGTCGAAAGACAAGTGCGTTTAATTGCTCGACTACCCTGAATGGCACAAGAACTATGCTGAAACATCTTGAATTGGGGCGAGTTCTTACACCGCCATCATTATACGAAGTTTATCCAACTTATTTTCTTTCCACATTCCGCAGACCTTGAAAATAAGGAGCAAATTTTGATACTGGAGATCTCACTCACTAAGCCCTCTCAGAAAATACATACAAAGATGCACTTTCCATGGTATCACTTCTTGTGTTGTTTTCCGAGTAAGTTCAAAAATTCATACCCCGCGCTCGTGGCTCAGTGATTGAGAGTTGGTTTAGCATTCGTGAACCCTTAGGTCGTGGGTTCAACGGCCGACCATTCTGACTGAGGTTTTAACAGGGGTTTTCCTCAGTCACACCAAATAGGATACTTTCAACCTATGTGCTGGCCGACGCCTTCCCACATACTTTCCCCTCCCTTATCCAGGCTTGATCCTTTGATACATAAGTGCCAAAAATAAAAGTCAAAATTCAAATTCAGAAATTCATGCAATGTGGCAACAGCGCACTTACATTTACAAGTAAGTAAGAAACAGTTACACATTGTGGCTCGTACGAACAGTATGAAATGTAAAAAGATAAAAGTTGTTTGATATGATATTTACCCAATTATAACTAATTTTCATAACCCGAACACAAAACTGGGAGTCGCTCTCTTGCATAAGGTTTACAGTAGGTGATTAAAATATCTTCCTGTGATTCTTGAGTTCTGATAGACAAGATCGTTGGAGAGAGAATGCGTCAAGCAAAAGGTTGCAAGTTTGAACCCTCTTTTGGGTTTGTCTTTTGTCCATGTTTGCATAAAATGTTATAAAATCTAAAATATAGTTAATATTGTTAAGGGTAGATAAAATAAAGACAAATTTAAATTTAAATAAGAGTGGTTTATTAATTAACAAAATAATCAATAGATGTTAATAAAAGTTACAAAAATCACAAAGTATCAATTTAGGCAGAACTATCCTTTACTAATTTATCGAAGTGTTACGGTGTCTACGATTTACTTTTGAAAATTGGTTTATTTGGAAAAATCGCAGATGATTCTCAAAATATTGACGGAAAAGAAATAATTTATGTTAAATATATTAAAGGATGAATGGAATCGGTAATTTCATCCCCCGAACGAATAGGCGCACTGTTGAAATAACGGAGATGATCGGACAATTACTTTGCCCTTAATCTAGGAACCAGTCCGCTTTCGCCTGCTAAAGTTGAGGAAAAGCAGTGGGAAAATTCTTCCTTCAGGAGTTGTCAAGTCTGACACTATCTACTGATATTTCTGTAAACGTAAGCAAGTATTGAATTGATGCTTTGTGATTCTAAAATTAAAACAAAGAAAGAATCATCTCAATGACTTCAATTAATTTTGTTACTTAATGTGGGCCAACATGAAATTTCAATGTGGATCGATATCGATGTCGACATGGACCCAGGTAGAATGGGAAACATTTTGCGCACCTTGGCTTATATGAGACAACGATGTGGGCCCCACATTGTTATCCACCCCGGGCTCTTAAACCCTAAAATTGTCAGAAATATCCCTGAAAAGGTCAGACAGCCTAGCTGCATAGACATTTCAAATAACATGACGGCCCGAGCCAAAGATGCATAAAAGCCATATATTAATGCAATTCAATTCAATTCCAGTAACATGACTGATAAACACAATTCCATGTTGGGAGATACTGGAAAAAGGTAAACAAAGAAAAACGAGCGGCTCCGAGCGGAAAACGAACACGGATCTTTTCGTTAGAAATCCAGTGTCTTTACCGATTCGGCCAAAAAAGACAGTGAAAGTAAAGACCAAATCAACACACTATAGAGGGTGAGAAACAGCGTTGTACGAACTGTGAAAACATAAAAAGTTATTCCGACTACTTATATATATTACTTTACGTTTTAATCAAATTGTTAACATGTATTTTATGCAAAACACTAGCTTCATTTCTTTATGGGCACACACACACACACGTAATTCCCAAGTAAAGTGACATCACATCAAGTGGAGCTCCATACTTGGTGGGCACACCCACATAAATACCATGTGGGGCCCACATTGCATCAAGAGGGATAAAATACGCAATTTTTTTAGAGTCGCATTTTTTATGCGAAGTGTACCATTCCGGCATTTGACTTGTGTAACTAAGGAAAAAGGCCTGTTAAACCTTAGCCAGGATAGGTGGCAATTGGGATCATTCCCACAATCTTTCGATTGCTAAGTCAACGCTCTTTCAAATGAGCTACTGCCATTCGGTCTGTCTTGGTCATATTGACTTGCCTTGAAAAGAAGAATCAACCGATTAACAGAGCGACAGAGCGGTTTACATAATATACTCGTTGGATTCTAATTTCATTTATAGCCTTTCGAACCTATGGCTCACGCCGGAATAAGGCTACAAGAAATGTGGTAAATAGTCGACCAGATCCTAAGTTGAAGGTACCATCCCAGAACATGCCTGGTGTGACTGAGGAAAACATTGGGAAATCCTAAGTCACGACAGTCAGCCACTGGTACCGAACGAAGGACCTCCCGAATACGAAGCCAACGTTCCAGCAAATAAGATATAGCTTCTGGGAACAAAATTTCCTTTGTCCATGTTTATCACACTCACGCATACAGACACAGGTATTTGTTTGGAAAGAGAAAAATCGTCATTTATCTCAGATGTTCTCCATGTTGATGTTCTCTATATGATGCTCAATGATGGAAAACTGATATGAGTTTTCTCTTTTTAGGTAGATTTCGAAGAAAATATATCTATTGAGATCGGTACGATATGAAAGTGTATATTTATATACGTATATATATATATATTAACACGCTAGCGGCCATAATTTTGAAGATATTTGAACCAAATTTTTATATGTTGTTTCTAGGCTTAATAGCTCGGTTAAGTTCGTTAATGAGCAAAATCGTTCGCCATCTTGGATCCAAAATGGCCGCCGAACCCATTGTTGTATAGAATACACAGCCTAAACCGCTGAGGCTATTGAAATCAAATTTGGCATAAAGGTACAACATCACTTTTTGATTATGAAAATGTTACCTAATGAGTTCAAGGACGCCATCTTGGATCCAAAATGGTGGACTTAAAAATCCATTTTCCACACCGTTTGAGCTAGAGATACGAAATTTGGCATAAAGGTGCATTATGACGAGTAGCTTAGGGAAATATCACAACATTTGGGAAAAGTCGCCATCTTGGATCCAAAATGACCGCCCAAAATCCCATTTTGCACACCGTTTCAGCTGGATAAATGAAATTTTACTTGAAGTTGTACTATCACAAGTAGGTCACGACAAAATAAGAAAACTTTCAAAAAGTCGTCAACTTGGATCCAAAATGGCCGCCCCAAAAACCCAATTTCCAAATCATTGAAGGTAGAGAAACGAAATTTTCAATGAAGGTGTATGACCAAGAGTAGGTTACAATAAATGGGGCAAATCTTCCCTTTGGGGGCGCAGCCAACCGTGGGAGGGTGAAGATGTACTCTGTGGTTGTGTAGTGCTGGTGGGAGATTTTGGTTAAGGTAAAGGAGGCGCATCCTCTCAAAAGCACTAAAGTTGGGGGGCGAGCCCCGGCTCCCAGCGAAACTTCGAAATCTACGTCAGCCTGTAGGCCTACCGAAAGGGATTTTTTCTCTTTGATATATAAAGAGAGAGATTACACTTACTATAACTTCGTACGCAACATACTTTTTGTATTTGCTACTAGCATCTTCTTTGTAAATGTTAAACATAAATAATAAAATATTATCAAAAATTATGAAGCATGAACATCGTTCCCAATTTAAAAAGAAAAAAATGGTAGAAAAAGACGTTCTCTCTTGTTTTTCGTGTATAATGTCAGTGTTCTATGGGATTCGTACAATGATTTACCATAATACATATCATTTCATTATTGTACTCGATTCATTAAAAACGATAATTACTTAGAAATCGGTAAGGATATTTTCTACTGGACAATTTACACTACATCTTTCTGTATATTTCAACTAGTGGTTCACCTATAGTAAACATGGGTTGGCTGTTTTGGTACTTAAAATGCAAACCCCTTAAGAATTTGTATTATTTGCCACATACTACAAGAAATTGCAACTATCTTGCCAAAACATATGATAATGTTTTGTAAAATCGACAAAAAAATTAACGCTTGGGCTATCACGTACACACTCACAGAATTATATAGCGATGATTCTAAATTAGTCGGGTTGCTTATCTTCCAGGCTTCGAGAAACAACGTATATAGTAGTGCCATGTAAAGAAACTGAAGCTGTTGACTATACATGCTTTGCGTGTCAATCCGTTTGAAATCTAAGCGGGAAATTCTGTGGTTTTCACATGCAAAATGTTAATGTAATCTTATACTTACACAAACATTTATTGTAGTTTAAAAAATTGTATTAATTTTTTCATATATCGGTATATACACCAATTTGAGTCTCCTTTGATCCGGCTATTTGAAAAAAAAAATATTGAAAGAAATTTGTTAAAAATAGGTGGCTAAAAGATTTACTCCTCGGAAAATTTTGTATAACGATCTTTAGAAGAAGTAAACATACAAGATTTTGTAGATCATATTATGTATATTACAAAAATGACCAGTAAGTAATTTACGAGACACCAACTCTTATAAATGAATTTAGGATAAATCCAAAATTAGTTCCAACACACTCGCTCCATATCAATCTAAATTATGCACAATATTTAATAACAATCTTCAATTGACATCTATATTGTGTTAGCAAATGTTATGCATTGCTATTGGTCACCAACAACGTACCATTTTATACATGAGAGAAAATGAAGTTTGAAACATCATTATTATTGTTCAATTTGTCATATGTTTGTTGTGAATCGGTTGACAAATTTGTTTCGATCACAAAAACTTTTCACCTCCAAATAATTTTTAGTATTTTCAATTGATATCTGCAACTCCTAATACGCACTTTCAATTGCCTCCTTTCACACTAACGCATCTCACAATTAACTGATTCATTTTACTTCACATGGAAAGATGCAGAAATGTAAATGGGATTGCTAAGAACAGATTATTGGATAAATGTAAATAGCATGTCGTACAGAATCACTTGCAAGTCGAATCGCACAACATTACAATAAAGTTTAAATACTTTTGGATGAATTTAGATACTTATCACTTTAAACAAACTTCCTTGTGCGCTTTCTAATATTCTAATATATAAAAGTAGTAAGTATTGCAAATTTTTGTTAATTTTCCTGCAAGATGAAAACAAACTATCTTTATATTGGCGGGAAGGTTTAAGGTGAAATACGATTTGCTATTTTATTACTTTATTATTATTAAAATTTGCCTTTAGAATATGAGGCGAAATGGGATAAGAAAAAATGATAAAATTAATTGTGTGGACGGTAACAGTACTATGGCTTATACGGATAAGCAAAATAAGTTTAACCATTTCAATAGCTTAAGTGAATCGTCGTTAATGAATTGTTATTAACTTCTTAAACAACCTGGTGAGCTTCTAAGAATGGGACCTACAATTTATCCGTAAAATGGACTCCGAAATACTGTTCAATAGATCCCTGCGTTAATTGAATCCCTGGTCTTACTGTAGGACTGCAAATAAACTAAACGAGAACGTGATCATGTAAAGCCAGTTACAAATAAGGAATATTTGATATGAAAGTCTGTTAAGCATCAAGTACATAGTAATAATCACAAATGTAACGTAATGATAGCTGATGTAATGGATAAAAGTTTCCCCTTTGTTTTCTAAGTTTTAAATTTTTTCTCCTAATTAATGAAAGTAGGAGAAGGTCATCAACATTCTTAACATCAACATTATATTACTCTAATAGTATTTAAGGGGGGAAATACTGTGTTGTTGTGACTATTTTACTGCTTTGAGATGCACGCACACACGCAAACAATGGCTTCGGGAATGCCACACCCGAACTCATAAGTTGATAGATAATTTTATTAGCATTCCTTCCTCATGTGCACGCTTAACGCTTATAGATGAACTTGATACTTAGCACATTGAACGAACTTCCTTGTGTGTTTTCCTTTAAGGAAGATTGTAATATTCTTACAAGAGCTTCCGTACGAGGTTTGATCAATAGCTATCCCAGCCTCAAACACTTTATTGATCAGAAATACAATTAATTTCTGAAGAAATTTAACATTCGAAAACATGTTAAACTTTTTGATAACTATTATCGTTCGATTATTGTTTGGGGAACATTTAATTTTTATTAGAGAATGTAACAACATATTGGAATGGGAGAGCGAATACGTTCTAGATTTAAAAATTAAAAAAAAAAAAAAAAAATATTGATACCATTTATTCCGACTTGGACATCAATTAATATAGGAAACATTTCAATATATTATGATATTAAGGTAAGAACGCTTTGTTTGAATTTCTATTTTTATTTAAAGCATTTAGGCAAGTTTGTCTCAGATCAAGAACGATTTAGTATGAGAGTCTTTGCTCACTGAATTTCATAGTCTTTTACTCAAGTAGTCCCAGTGGTAGCGCTCTCAACAGGTCCGGCTGTTGATATTAAACCCGACTGTGACCCAAGTGGGTCTGATCACAATCGATATGTGACTGAATAGGCTTGACCTAACTGGACTTACAACCCTAGTAGGTATAACGCAACGCGATTTGTGACACAAATGGGTCAGACTCGACCCGCTTGATAACACACGACAATAAAACACTATCCGATGATGCCTGATTAGATGTAATTACTCATAATCCACTTTAAACTGTTACGTTCATCATTATGTCATCTTCATCTGATGGGAGACAATGAAAATCCATCATTGGTTCACCTTGTCCCGCGGTTGCGGGTAATAAACCTGCATCCAGGCAGAACACCAATCACCGTGATAATAACTTTTTGTGTACTAGAACGTTCTAAGAAGATAATGATATAAGAGATATACTGATGCCTTGAGTTAAATACAGAAAGTTACAAAATGCTATAAGGTGACAACAGTAATAATAATTTGGACAAGAATTTACGTGTTTAGCCATGCATCTCGGTGGTGTAGGCCGGAAATGGGAAAAAATCTAAGTCAGAACAATTTATTGTGAAGATATAATAAAATGTGAATTATGTTAATTCCCTTACCTTACGATGTAGATTACGAACGTATAATTTCATTTTTGAAGCGTGAAATATTTGTTCAATTTTATTATTTCCTGCTTCATGTTAGTGATTTGCCACGATTACATCGTTGTTTCAATTCCAACCCACCCTTTTATCGATGGGAGTGCATTTAGGAAGAAATTAATTTCTTTAACATTTTGCATCTGCCACCATACTCTCGACGGAAACATTCAGAACAGGTAGAAAACATATTATTAGCGGATGGATTATTATCTCCTGTGTGAAGAATTAAGTTATGATGGAGATTTAAGGAGCTTTGTCCATGTGTAAAAGTTGTGGAATTACAGAGGACTACCTAGAGGAACTATTTAGAGGAACTTTTTAGAGGATAAATATTTCGTCGTGATCCGAGAAATTGCCCCCGATATTAATAATGAAATGGAGCCTATTAGATGCATGACATCATACGTAGTTATGTCATCCAGTAGTGGAAGAGGACGAATGATTACATTTTGGAAAGGATTTATTATGGTTTCGAACCTTTGACAACCGTGACCGTTATTTCTAAACGAAGAATAATTGTCCCAACGCAAGATATATTATAATGGTCGCCTTTGGCCTTAAAAATGGCATAGTGAGCTAGGCAAAAGTGAAAATATCTCCTTTTACTCTACAACAACTGTCTTGCAAAGATCATTATAATATATAAAAATCAAACATTTTCGGACTACGTTAATAATACCGCTGCACAGAGATGTAAACATTTAGGTAGGTACATTTTCCGTATGTTCGATGAGCAACCATGCAGCGTCTCTAGTGGCACGGAGAAATATTACAAGCAGTTACATACATCGGTTTTTGTGAGGTGTGTACTGCCAGTTTGCAACTAAACAAAATCTGAATTAGATAACATTTTTTACTAGAGTGTCTGAACGATGTTTATACACTTTTGTAGATTACTTACCTACTCTATGGTATACGGAACTCGCAAGTTCACCCCTACAGTAACAAATGTTCGCGACGTGATTTTATCCTGGAAAAGATCAAGCTAGTTTTCATCACAACCACCTTCCTCTCGAAGATCGCTTCTAATAATGTCCTCCCAATGACGTCTCGGTCTTCAAATGGTCTCTATCCCCTCCGGCTTTCCAACCAAGATGAAATACAATCTTTGCTTTTCTCCATCCGAGCTATATGGCCTGCTCACCTTAGGCGGCGTGATTTAATTATTCTCACGGCATCGATTGAGTCGTACTTCGTGGAATTCGTACTTGAGTCGTGAAATTCTCCATATGCAGTATCCTCCATTCTCCAGTCATCTCGTCCTGTTTCGGTTCGTATATCTTTCTCGTCCTTATATTCAAATACTCGTAACTTATCTGCTAGGGTCGTACTCCAACTCTCGCAACCGTAAAGGATTATCAGCAGAATGACCGTCTTGTGTATTTTAAATTTCAAATTTAGTATAATATTAATTGCGAGGTTAGAAATTTCTGGACTGAATAGAAACATGCGTTGCCCGATACCAACCAACATTTTATTTCTTCCGTAACCTCGTTAAGGCTTGTTACATATGCTCCCAAGTATTTAAATTTGTTTACTTTCTCTATATTCTCATTCTCAATTGTTATATATCTATTTCCATTATTCTCTGTGTTTCGGCTTGTTATCGTGTATTTTGTTTTCTCGATGTTTACCTGTAGACCTTTCTCATTGCAAGCTTCCACTGACGCCTCGGTGGTACTTTGTAATGCATCTATATCATCCCCCATCAATCTACATCATCCGCACACACGAACAGTTGATTCAAGCCATCCAATGTTAGTTCCTTTTTGTCCTCTTTTATTTTTAGAATTGCGTATTCTAACGCAAACTTAAACAGTAGTGGTGATAAGGCATCACCTTGTTTCAATCCGCTGCCAATCTTGAAACTATCTGAGATGTTATTACCTATTCATTCTCAGCTTATGGGGTCGCTGAGACACATCCTGATTAATTTGACAAGTTTTTCGGAATTCCAAATCGTACCAGGATACATTATAACTTTTCCATTTTGATACAATCAAATGCTTTCTTAAAATTAGTTAATTCCATTGTATTCCCATTTCTTCTTCAAGATTTATCTCAAGGCGAAAGTCTGGTCCAATATGGATCTATTTCATGTAAATCTACAATGGTGATTTCCAATTATTTCATCTACGCATACTAGGCGAATTTGGAGTGTATTCCTAAATACTTAGTAACGTGTTGGGAGTAACGTGATTCCGCGACAATTAATACAGTCCGATTTACCCCCATTTTATAAACATGTATTATTAATGTGTTTCATTCCTTTTGGAAGCTTCTTCATTCTGTATATAACACTTATCAATTTATGTAGTTCCTTGATTAGTGCCGTTCCACCCGCTTTAATTAATTAGCCTGGAATATTGTCTATTCCTGGTGATTTGAAAATTTTCAATTTCTTTACCGAAATTTTGACCTCGATCTCGCTAGGTTTGTGTATTCACTGTTCTGCGGCTTAGATTTCAAATTACTCTGTTTGTTCTCCATTGTGTATATTTACAATAACTTTTCCACACATCGACAACTTTAGCCGGGTGCTCCTGAAGATCTTTATGTTCACATCTGATCATCCCTAACTTCGGATGGTACCCTTTCCTTAACCAGTTTATCCCCTTTGTACAGATCTCGTATCTTATTTGTCTTGCCGTTTTCTTCTGTCTCCTGAATCTTCTGCGTTACATATTTTCGCGTTATGTTTCTGAGCCCTCATGTAGCCTTTCGTTTCGAGTTACTGTAGTAGTTGATATTTGTTTCACTTGTATTACTTAGCCAAAGTTGCCTTGCTTGTTTTCTTTCTTCATGAACCTTCATACCTAACCTAAGGCACACTTCACCAAACCAAGGCTTGCTTTTCTCCTGTTTCTTTTCATCTACACGTTTCGCCATGCCCTTTACTACATCACGAATTGTCTCTCACATCTTACTTACATCCATTTCATTATAAATATCATCTGTATCAGTATGAAAAAACCTTCGGGGTAAAGAGAAGAGTGACGCAAGAATTCTACTCACAAAAGAGGTGATATCCATTTTGCGAGTGATTTTATTTGTCACTGTGGCGGAAGTGTTTCCTTTGTAATAAAATTAAGAGATTTAGTATCCACCCTTCCGCCATAGGGACACAAAGAAAATTAGTCGCAAAATGGATATCACTTCTTTTGTTAGTAGAATTCTTGTGTCACTCTTCTCTTTACCCCGAAGGGTTTATATACTGATACCACTTATTTTGTAAGACTGCCTATTTAAAAAAGTTCATAGTCTTCATACAAAAGATCGATTTTGGACCATGGTAGGCTTCGCATCTAGAAAACGCTAACTCCTATGAAAAAAAGTTTCGATTTTTGTCCAACTTGTTGGGGCCCGCAATTAACACCCAAACCCCCCCGGTACCAATCATTTCGGGCTAAACCAAAAGGACACACAGAATGAAAGACAAACTTTTTATATCATTTGTGAAAATTCTGTGATTTGGTTAAACAAAAGTTGTAAATTTTGAACCCCTTCACCGATTTTGACGTGTTATACACCGTTTGAAAAGTATTGAAGCGTAAATTAAGATTCTGTAAGTTTCTGCCGCCTATGTGGTCTGAGGTCAGTGCTGTAATCAGAAATGTGATTTTTTTTGCACCGCCCTAGGAAGTCCCAGGAAGGTCCTACCGACCCTTTATTGTCTTAGTATGGCAAAGAGCTTTCAAATGCAAGTTCAAGCATCAAAATCGGGTTTATATTTCGCTAGATCTGAAGCTAGCTGTAAATGCCGCTGACAGACTCATTTGTCAACGTCACTCGAAGAACTACCGTTCTTCGTGACGAGTCGGTTAAGATTTCGGGCCTACTTGAGATTTTGAGTCAGTAATCTGCTTTTACGTTCGGATTATCTAATCGTATAACTTCGAATTTCAGTTGCTTTGATCCCGCGGATTCTCTGTTTCCGATGCAAAACTTTTCCTCTGTTTAGTAGTCACTAACTGATAGTCAGTGTCACCTTCCGCTCCTGTATAAGTTGTTGTTATGTTGGTGTGTCTTCGTCTATCTATTATTACGTGATCAATCTGGTTACGAGTTTTGTCATCCGGAGATATCCATGTGTATTTATATGTGTTTGTGTTCAGAGTACCTGCTCTTTACTAGTAGGTTTCTCAAAATCTGGAAAGCTATCAGTCTTTCTCCATTATTGTTACTGATTTTGTGAAAGCTGTATTTGCCTATACTCGTACAGTAAGTCTACATTTTCCCTCCCTCCCTACGTAAGCGTTGAAATCACCAACACAATTTTCATATTGTACTTCGGTAATCGGCCAAACAACCTTTCTAGCTCCTCGTAAAATATATCTTTGTCGTTATCACAGCCTTCTCGGTCGGGGCATATGCATTTATTAAAACAGTGTGGCACCATCGAGACGTATCGTAACGTAAGATAGTCTTTCATTTATGAACTCTATATTGTGAACCACAGGAAGGTTGCTGTTCTTAATAAGGAATCCTGTTCCGAAATTATGAGACTGCATTCCTCAATAGTAGAAAGTGTATTAGCCCTGGCGGATGTTATCTTAACCCTCCTGCCGTACTTCTTGTATCGCTAAATATATCCAACTCGTTGCACATACCGCCAACTGAAGAGCGCCCGTTCTGTATAACGTTCCTACGTTCCTATTCCCAAATCTTTCTTAATCCTGTAATTTTAGCCCCCTGAAGCAGTCCTCGCCTGGAGATCCGAATGAGAGACTAGTTTACCTCCGGAATATTTTATCTCAGGAGAATCAATGAATCATCTGTTACTATTTCTTGACATGATTTATCGGTGTAGAATTGTCAGCTCTACAACGTCGCAGTAAAGGCAGACATTCAAGATGTCATCCTCTGTCCATCTCTGAGCCTTGCCAATGTCATTCATATTCAGCCTTAGTGTGGTAATGGTGAAGCTGCTTCCCTTGTGAGGCATAGTGCACTAGTAATGTACAATGGCAATGCACAAATTGTTATTTGAAATACTTTCTTTTAAACATTTTAACGAAATTATATTTTATATTGACATTGTTGTCCAATTAATGAATTATGAAATATTGAATTTCATAATTATAACTATTGTTATTGTTTAAAGATAAATGGGAATTGAGTTAGCATATGTAAATAGAAGAACGGAATGTTTTATTAGCACAATTGATTGGGTATGACATCACACATTTTCTCATGCAGTGATGTATAGTTCAACCTGATTGTTGTTATTATTGGCAATGGATGCAAAACTGTCGAGGAATCCTAGCGCTGCTGTAGAATGATGAGAGTTTTTGCACTGTCATAATTGCAGAAATAAACAGAGAAAGTTTTCGTTATAGGAAATTGCTAAATATTCTATTATCAATTGTGGGAAGTTTTGAGAAGGGGTTGCTGTCATGTAAAATGATATATTAGATGTTGCATATTGTATGTTGCAATTGTATAGACAGTCCAGCTAGTATGTGTATAGTGTATGTCGCGTTTTGTCAATAGAGCTTAGCTTATTCTTTATGCATAATAAAGATTGCTTTTGCCGTAAGGCCTATCTCTTTTTTCGTTTTCAGCGAAATTGCTTGTTTGCCCGTTGAGTGGACACTCACGATGATAGACAATTCAGATTGAGTGTCGCCCCAGCCATTGTGCGTAAGCCTGAGTTATTTATAAAGATTGGGCATCTCCATTCTCATACGGTACTTTTGAACTATTCCTCAGGGTTCAGAAACCAATTTTCCAAGTTCTTTTCTTAAAACTAAAGATAATGTAATACTTTAATGGATTCTTGTTAAGTTAATTAAATGAAGTACGAAAGTACACGTTGTATTATGTTCAATTACCTTGAGAATTCTTATCCTAGTTTTTTGCAGTGTATTGTACAGTACGTTTTCGTTTTCTTATTTATTTTATTTTGGATTTCTGTATCAACTCCAAATCAGCTACAGTACATAAATAAAAATATACACGATAAATAAGTTGCTTTGCCCGTTACCTTGTAATCAAGGCTTGCTTGATTCGACTTCTGGTAGGACATAGGGTGACTAGGGGAGAGATATTCCACTTTTTGTTGGCATTGATTTGAACAATAAAAATCAATTTACAGATTAGCTTTAATAAGTGAAATGTGTAGAATGACATTCAAACTAAACATTAAAGTTACCAATGTAGCGTATCGATATTACATCAATGTAGTGTATTCAAAATAAAATAGCATTACAAAAGGGAGTCCTTGACTAGTGTGGTCAAAGACGACCCGACCAGGTAATCAGAAAAGGAAAACGCCGGGCTATGCTAAATTGGTGCACATGCCTACATCATCTTTCACATGTCCACAGTTCTATTAAGGGGTGCAGCGTTTTTACTTTTATTAAAACAGACTGACAAGATTATCACACTTAACTCTGTAATAAAAACACACAGCAAACGTAACAGTTTCAATGTTCTAACAACATCTTTCTCAGACGACACATTAATACACACTAACTGTTTATAAAAACCATCAGAAGGCCCAGAAATCCTTTCTGCGTCATCCGCCAAGCACGTCCCAGAATTCGTTTACTTTCGGAAATTAAATGAATTATAACCAAAGTGGCTAAGATAGGTGGCAAGATAGTGCTTGTAAAAGAAGGCCTGAGAACACATAGAAAATATTAAAAATATAATAGTTAAAGTTGGAAACAAGTTGGCGACAATAGTAAACAATAGATATAGCTTACCAATATGATTATTGAAGCTATACAATAACCAAATCATCAATGCAATAGGAACTTATGGTGTCAGTATATGGGTCCACAGATTAAACAAAAATAATAAATTGGCAGAGGGGATAAACGGAGCGGAGAAGAGGGTCTTGCTTAGATTCTCTGGGGCGTATAGGACGGTGCCGGGAGTGGCCTTGAACATCATCTTGGGAGTTGCACCTCTCCACCTGGAGATTATTAGAACAGCAACACTATATTGGCAGAAAAAAGAGGATTTAATTAGGACAACAGAAATTTTGGGTTACATAATAAATTCAAAGGAGGAAATTCAGAACAAAATAGTAGAGAAATGGCAACGATATTGGGAAAGAAGGACAAAATCAAGAAGGTTGTTCAACATCATCGACAATGTTTCATAACGATTAAGATAGGAAGAATGGAACCCATCTAAAGGAATGGTACAGTTTTTAAGTGGCCATGGGCCGTACAAACATAAACTATATGAGTTGGAAATAACGGATACTCCAAACTGTCAGTGTGGACAACTCTCCACTCCTGAGCATGTGGTCCTTGAGTGCCCCCGCGATCGGACAGACCCAAATGGGAAAGAAAGACAACAAAAATATGCTTAAGAGCCGAACTGAACAACATACCTTTGGAAGAGTTAATAAAAGATGAACAAGATAGAAACTCCCTGGATAGCCTGGCAAGTAGGATCTCATACATCCGCCTACAAGAATTTTTTAAACAGGAATCAAAATGTGAATAACTAATTTGACGGTCAGAGTGGCGTACGAAATGTAAAATAGGAACACTTAATGAAAAATACTGTTCTGTGACGTGTGGTGAGGGACGGACGTCCTGACGTTTCGTTAGTGTCGTTCGTGTCGTGTGCGTGAAGTAACAAATGGGAATGAATGACCCCAAAAGGGGAACAAGTGGAAGAAAACAAATGCGATTTCATACAAACTTTGTGGATTTTCAATCTTATCTACGGTTATGGTCTGCATAAGTACCCCCTGAAGGAAGTGTGAAAGTGCGTGATACGTATGTGGAACTAAGCAGGAAGAAATAAGGTCTCTTCCAGAGCACTGCCAACCACTGGTATGGACAGCACAAACTCTGGATGGAGATCGATCATATGTGAAATGTGTGTAGAGTTGTGATGTGAAAGAAGGTGATGGTGCGGAGAAGAAGACGACGAGTAGGAGGACTCCCCGGATCAGTCCCAATCAGAGGATATGGAGGTGGTATCCTGCTGTCCGGAGGCCCAATTCTTCAGAAGCTGATTCTCCTGAATTTAAGAGTGAATGAGATGGATGAATGTTCTTACTTGTTTTAAATGTTTTTGTATAAAATTAAGGGATTAGAAAGTTAGGATATAGGGAATGGAGGGAACTCAAAAGCATAACTATTTAAATAACAATAATCTTTGAACCGACAAGCAACCAAATTTATACGTAGGAGCAGATAAGAAAGGAAAACTAAAACTAAGTAACTAAGGGTAAATTAAATCACAAAACAAAATAATTAAATTCAATCAAAGTCAGTATGATTGGAGGAAGAGTGATAAGCAGGATACAAATAAAAATCATATTAAACAAACATTTTGCATGAAAATAATAAATAAATTAAACCATCTAAATAAAAGTTAAACTGAACAAAACATAACACAAACAAATTACTCATGAATGGAAATAACTCAAGTCTATATATGTATTGTTTTATACATACCATGTACAATAGATGAAAATGAAAAATAAAATAGAGTAAATTAATTCCCCCCCAACGCCCAGGTTTGTCCGCCGGGAACTGGGCTAAAAAGAAACATCCCCGATTCCACCACCTTCTTTAAAAGAAGGCCTCAATATAGAATTGTGTATAAGTCCAAAGTTAGCAGATCTGGTTATTAATGATTGGGAAAGAATGGTGATGGAGAAAGGAAAGGACCGACTACTTTTGTTTTGCAGGTACGTAGACGACTGTCAATGGATAGGCTCAAGAAGAACATTAGATATATTCATTAAGGAACTCAATGTTAACGGCAAACGGATGTTTTTGGAAAGTGAGATGGAGGAAACAAATTTTTAAATTTCTTGGATATCAGGACTGAGAAAACGAAAGACAGGAGATTTGTAACTTCATGATTTCAGAAGAAATGTGTAGCAGGAGTATTTTTCACAAGAGGAGTCACGAAGTTTAAATAAGTAAAGAAAATTTTATAAGCAACATGCAGCAAAGAATATTGAAGATTAGCACGGAAGAAGATAAAATAAGAGAGATGTGGAAAGGTTTTGTTTGGAAACAAATAAAGGAGAATGGTTATAGTGAGGATGAAAGAAGAATGATTAGGAGAAAAAAATGACACAAGAAAAAGTCGTTTGGGATAGAAAGTGGAGGAAGAACCACCGAGAAAATCAAGTGGCTATTAGGAAAGATAGGAGTGAAAACATATAGGAAAGCATGGAAGAGGATCTTGGACATAGTTAGAAACAAGACGAAAGATGCTCTAAAGGGATAGGAATGGTATATAGTGTTCCGTGCATGAACTGTGAGACAGTGTATATACGAGGGACGAAAAATAAATTAAAGGAAAGGCTTAAACAACACAAGGATGACGTCGGATTGAAAAAGGACAGACATGCTATTTACAAACATGTACAGGAAGAGGCGCATGATATAGACTGTGAATGGGAGAAGATACTGGAAAAGAGAAAAGGATGTTGGTTAGAAGGAGAAAGAAGCGAGGAGAATTAGGAAAAAGGGAGATAAAGCGATGAACTGGAATGGTGACTTGAGTATAAATGAGGAATGGGAAGACACAATGGGAAGAGAAGAGCGGAGAAGTATTCCAGAAAATACAAACTGTTCTATAACCCCTACTCCCCTGTGGTTCTTTATTGTTATTTAATTATTTATTTTTAAGCTTCCTTTTTATCAGTTATTATTTATGTATTCAATATTATTTTTTTTATTTTTTAGCTTATTTATTTAAAGGTATCTATTTATTTTATATTTATTGCGCATTTATTTATCTAAAATATTTGTTGTGCCTTGATTAAAGTTCTTTATTATGTTTTTTCCTGCTACAAGTTTGTGATAGCGGTATAGTTGACGAAGGGATGTGACCTGTGAGCGAAAGAGGTTATTAATGTATCGTCTGAGGAAGATGTTGTTAGAACAACGAAACTGTTACGCTTGCTGTGTGTTTTAATATAAAGGTAGGTGTGATAGACTTGTCAGCCTCTTTTAATTAAATTAAGTATGGATAGAAGGCCAATATAATTAAACGCTGCGTTTTTATACACTTCACAGAGTTCCAACGGCCACAATCGAGACAGAGATTCTGAAAATTGGTAGCTTAGTCAAGAGTATCCCTCAGAAGACACAGGCGAAAGAATTAACAGAAAGACCTTTTATCTGACTGACTATAGAACCTTTCTTTAAAGAAATGTTTACTTCCAGTAGAACTGGTCATTTTCTGCAAGTTGTTCTGCTGAATGAACAACAGATGTTATCTCTCCAATAGACCAAATGATCACTTTTGTAAATAAACTTTAAATAGTATAACAGTCCTATTTGGCTGTTAACGTCAGCAACACAGCGGGCAAGCACGGCTCTGAGAGACAAGGTATATTGAATGGAATATGAGTTACTGGTTCCGGTCCTCGGAAGAGAAACGGTTGCCCGGGGCCCACAGGTTGTGAACTGGAGATGCTGAGCAACAAGTTGTTGTACAGAAACAGCGTTTACGAACCCTTGTGACTGAAACGTTCACTGCAACAGATGCCGTGATTTGTATCATAGACAAAGTGGTCGAAGTGAGGTGGTATGCACCGGTATGGCATACCTGCTCTGGTTTTTGAGAGCTAAACGCATACTGTTACAGAAACATATGCTATACGTGTTCTTATATCAATTTCTGGTTTGTCTAGGCAAATAATAGGAAAACATATCATCTCTGTTTCTTTTCCACTTCGAACACTGATTAGACCTATTTCACCCTGGATGACAACAACTGGCACCAAACACCCGCTATGATCCTGGAACTGCTGCTGTGCCCGATCCAGTGCGTTTTTCTGCCAAAACCAAATTCCCATAGAACGTGTTGCTATGGCTTGTCATGAGTGAGAAAGAACTGTCGAAACCTCAGTTTTTTTCAAGGCTGGCCTTGCACCGAACGTAAAGTACTGTTTGCCTAAAGTGAAACAATTTATCACTGAATACCTTCGTGGGGAAAATGTTTTTTAGCCAGATTTAGCTACCATTACGTTGCACAAAGTCTTGCAGTCATGGTGCACTTAGGTATCCCTTACATATCCAAAGAACAGAATCCCCCTAATGTTGCCCAACGGCAGCCCATTAAAGATTTGCCGGCCGGGTGGCCGAGCGGTCTGCGGCGGTAAACCATCGGCTCGAAGGTCCCGAGTTCGAGTCCCGACAGGGGCATGGGTGTGGATTTTAACAGCTAAAGGCGAATCGTGACGTGCCTAAGTCAAAAGTTACTAGACTGGCCTACATAAAAAAAAATGACCAAAGATTTTTAACCCATTAAAGATCTGGGCAAATTTTAACTGGTTGGTGTTTGCAATAATTATATTATCAACCACAAACCGTTGTAACCCTCATCCGACGGATCCACAGATGCTTGCGCGATGTTAATACATCAACATTTGCTACATCTATGCAGAAGGTGTCCCAAAAATGTCGCAAGGCCAGAAGAATCGGTGTGAATGTGTTTGTTCATTGATGTTCATATACCACCATTGTATGCCAACCAGCATACGAAATACATCTGTGCGTTTGTGCCCTTGACCACAGCGTTTTGTGCAAATGTTTTTCACCATACGTTATTGAAGTATAAGTATAGGCCAAAATGGCAGAATAAAATTGATTCTCAGCATCCAAAAGACACAAAAATATACTTCAGTCGATCTCTTTTAATTATACCTTTAATATTAAGTAATATATATTTTGTCTAACCTCTAGGCTCTCACACAAAAATATTGTTTATTGGGAAAGACATGTATTGCAAAATAAGTGAAGATGATTTTTTTTTATTTCTTTTATTTCTTTCAGTTCGTTTTGGAGAGTGTATATAAACCGTATTCGTAATTAAATCTCATAAGACTAACTTTAAAGTATACCACGTCCATCCAATATGTCAAAATCCTGCTGTGATGAATGATTGTGTACATCAGCGACAAGCCTCAAAACAATCTCTAGCCTCATCACATATATATGCACGTCACTGACAAATTGTTCTTTTTTATTATTTAGTTCAACCACATCACTGCACACAAAGAAGGTAAGGAAATATTTAAAATTAATATTCATCTCCTTCAGAGTTAAAAAGCACGTTTGAAAACTAAAATTTAATCCAATAAAGTCATATCACAACACGCAAAACGTAGAGGAAAAAATATGCTTTGTACGTGGTGCTAGACATATAGTATTGGTTACAATGTCAGTCACATTTGCATTAAAATGGATCATGAATTGCAATGTGGGTAGTTGTGTACGTCGTATGTGTGACTGTGTGAAAGCAAAGTGTATTTGTTCCAATCATTCGAAAAGAGCGCTGCTTAAAGATAGTGAATAGTGAGAATTTATTTGAGAAGTAATCTCACGGTGGTAATCTCCTCTAATCAACGCTGATGACATTACTTACTCAATTAAAACATACGTTCTCACTTGCAATGTGAACAAATCTTACGTCAGTGGTTCACGGAATATTACTTGTAATCTTTGAATTCACATAGCTTTTGTACATTGGCCTTCTGTATAGCAGTTCGAATAGCTCTTTTTTTTTCGAGGGAGAGAGAGAGATTTTTAAAATTGTTTTGTAACACGTGACATAGGTGCTGATTTTGTGTAGTGTTGTAAATAAGCTATTACACATATCACTCTCGGATTCTCAATATTTTCTTCACAATAACTTCCGATAACGAAAACAATGTGTTACAGTATTTGTCGTTACAACCTATCTTTCGAGTATGTTTTAACTATACGCACTTCCGTACATTGTCATTCAGATGAATGACAGAGTGGTTTCAAACTTGAAGCAACTGTATCTCGGTACGACTCGCTACTGGAATCGTGATCGGTTATTTGTAAACCGTGATACAGCAGGAGCAATCAGCTGAAAAGCTGGCCCCAAGAGTAGTGCTTTTTTTGTTAGCAAAAAATATAAACGCACTAATTTACGTAAGAAAACAAACTTTTAAATAAGAACAATAATAGCTCATACGTGATGTATTATAGTCTATCATTGAAATACTCATGTACGATGAATTAAGGTCAAATTCTGACCTCAGCAGGTCAATTATTTCTAAGAAAAGGGTCCGTTTTCCTATATTGCACTTCGAATTTGTGGCACTGGATTGAAATGAACGAGTCAAGACTGTTTTAGAAGATGATGAATATTGCTGGATGGTAGTTTGTCATTACATTTTCTTGGCATGGTTTTCCCTTACTTTCTTTGAATGTTAGGTCTGTTCGAGCTATTCCGACCTTTGGCTAATAGGAATTAACTTAGCAGAAATTATAGGACCTTGTTTACATCACGTAACACTAACGGATGAGTATGCTGTTTTTCTTGAATATTAAAATGGAGAGGGATTTGATACGGAGAGGAAATCAGTAAGACGATGAATAAGTTCTTCATTTCGTCCGGCTATTGGTGAAACTTGATCCTCATGGGCGGGGAGGGGTGGAGAGGAATTTTTGTGATATTCCCATAATTTGTATTTTTACTTCTTTCTTCTTTTGCTGGACAACCGTTTGTTCCAGCTCTATAAAGTCCATAATGAAGTAAATCCTCGTGTCCTCATATTGATGCTTTATTGTAAATTTCCTTGTATAACATTTTATTTCGAGCCTATATGAAAGTACAAGCGGCAAGTGAGAGAAAAATCTCAACCAGCTGTAGTGAAGACAGACAAAATTTGAAACTAGTTGAATCAACTTGTTTGTTAGCTATTATTTCTACAGTCTGAACATTGCATAGATGGCTTGACAGATATAACAAGACTGAGATAAAGCAGAGGTAAGAATAGTTTAAATTTTCTCGTCACCTGTCGCCGGGACAACATTCTTCCAGGATTTGTTTTTCAATACTGAAATTTTGTAAAAATAAAATTAAAGAGCATTATCGATTCTTTTAAAGAAAGACTTTTATTGCATCGTGTTTTGTTCAATTGGTCTTCACCGTAATGTGTACATAATTCAAAGCTGTACATTAATTTGAATCATCTTAAAGTTTTAGTAAGATCAAAAATATGTAAATGTGGTTAAAATAGGATGCAAAACAGAGAAAAATAAGGGGATATAATATTCACACTATGCAACTTCCTGAGTTTCTAATTAAGGTTGATATTGAGAAAAATAATTCTATGAGAAAAATTAATATAATATTCTATGAGACGCCAAATGTAATTCACTTTTCATATGACAGAAGGCGATGGGACTACAGCTAAGACTCGACAAATAGCAATAAGTGGAGGATTTTACTACAAAGATAATGAATAGCATAAATGAATGTCAGTTACTGAATCTAGATGCTCTCTCTCTCTCCGTGTTACACGCAAGTCTGCTGGCTTGTTTTCCAGGCCTTGAGTCGAAGACTGACCCCTCAATGACTTTCAAAGAACCTTCGTTTTCAATACTAGAGAAGTTATTTCAGTTACAGGCAATGAAACTGTGGAGAAAATAAAAACTTCAGACAAAACTGACTGGTGAAGTTACTTGAAGAGATGAAAGACAGATGTGTTGTTGATTCTTGATTACCAGACGCCTATGTATTTTTTACATTATTTTCTTTAGTTCACAATGGTTCATGGTGTCCTCAAATCTTGGAACGTTAATTTAAATCATTTCCCGACGTCATAGAATGATGAAATTTTGAACAGGGACGTATGTCAAGTGACAAAACAATATTCCATTGTTACTTTCATATATTTCTATATATTTATATATTTTAAAAGCATATTTTAATAGTCTTCTTTATCTTCAAATAAATACTGGCCTGCATTACAATGGGTTTGGCTTGTTGTAGAACACTTTAGGATTTGGGTCACAAAACATACCTTGAGAAAGATTATCAGAACATCGAAATAACTGAAAAATAAATAATAAAAACTTTCTAAAGACATACTTTTCTTAAACAATTCGTACTAAAAAGTTCAAAATAATTTTGTTTATGCATGACTAAAAAGAAAAGCATGGGGCGCGTCAATTCAAGAATTTATAAAGTGACTGTATACGAAAGCATGCCAAATGCTTTTGTTTTTAGCCATGCATAAACATTTTTTTTTCTTTTTTACGTTTTAGTACGAATTGTTTAAGGAAAGTATGTCTTCAAAATACTACGTAGAATACTATTGAGTAATTCACATTTAATTTTTGTATGATCTCCAATACTGTTTTGCGTGGATCAAATTTATGATTTATTTTTAATTTACAGGATTTAATGGGGTAGAGTTGGGTAAGGCGGTGACAAAAGATCTAATATAGGTGACTCCTATCACCTGACCGACAATTATCAAACAAACCGTAGACGTGATTCTAATCAAATGTCATCTTTTTATCATTTCCTCATCAAGCGCTCGATTAATATTCCTGACAACGATTGGATTTTCAATGTAAAAGCTTTCAAATAATACATGTGAATTAGGCTCAGCTCCTGGCCCACTCACTTTACCTTGTTTTCTGCCTACAGTGGCAACAATTTAACTATTCCACTGAATATAGCACACTTCTTCACGTGGCAATTATATTTACGAATGGTGTGCTACGTACAATAGGAAATTGAATCTCTCCACCGGAATTGTAACTTCTACCCCTTGTTCGGTGGATATAAGAATAAATTGCTTTACACAATCTTTCAACCACCTTAATTTTAACTGATGTGCCTTTTAACGTGAAATCAAGAAGAAAATAGGTAAATGCGTTGTCTCGTTATTGATTTTAACTGAATTGAACAAAATGGAACCTGAATAAGGAGCCAAGAAACCTACAATAACGGTTACGGAGCACGATTATAACACATTTCTTATATGACATGAGTCGCGCGCAGTCTGTGTACTGTAGGTAGTATGAGAACTGAATAATAAACTTGGGGTCTTATGTTAGTTTATGTAATGCAATGTTACACAAGACATGGTACGTACAAGAATATAATATCTTCATTTAGTTTCTTTATGATGGACTAGCAGTGATGATACATGACTCAACACACAGACTTTCGTGTATTATCATTTAATTTCTTCAAGAGATCGAGGAAGAAGGTAAAATCGGGGCTTCTCATTTCGATATGGATCATCCAGATTTTTAACTTCTCGACTAGAAGAAAAAATCTTCATTCCAATCAATCTATTACAGTTACAAACAAAGAAACATTGGTAAGTTAATGTCACAACATTACCCTCATATCATCTTCTTCCTATTCATGTGATACAATATTATATATACAGTGCAATAGACTCGTACGGTTTACGCTTATACGTTCGATCTGTGGATAAACTTCATTAAAACCTTACGTTTGTCGTCTTTCTAACGTTTCAAAAAAAATCAAGTATGACATTAATGTCTCGTTGGAGAGGCGAAGTGAACATCCAGAAACATCCATAACCTCAGTCACAATGTTCGATTAAGATATGGTATGGGTTAAATCTGCTTAGTCTTACCTGTAGTCAGCAATCTACGCCACTTGACCTCGGAGCTGAATCCAACTGACCGTTTGTTTAGCTAGCATTACAAAAATAAATGATGAACTATAATGTGAGCCATACACAATATACAGTAGCTAAATTTATCCCCAAACAGTAACGTTCATGCTCCTGAACATCCACCCACGTATTATCTGTTTAAAGTACGTATAATACCGACACGTGTTTTACAAGACAAACATTTTATTACTGTCGTCTATTACAGACACAAAGAATGATGTTTCTACATGTTTGGGAAACCTATTACCATTCATTGTAACCCACTTTGGTCACTACATTTAAACCCACATACAGAGATGGAGGGGGAAATATAACCAAAAGCATAGAGAACAGCTGAGAAGCACGCAACATAATCATTACCAGTCGTAAAATACAAGAAATTTCCTGCAAGAACCCACAAGAATAATTTACACTCAATGAAACACCCACTTAGCAAACCATTTAACCAGAATTGGAAAATTATTTTAGGTGAAGACAAGTAATAAAAACGGATGATATAGTTAGGTAAGAGTCAATTCTATTCAGTTGGAACTTAACGATCATTTGTCAGTTTGGTTGTAAAGATACCATGAAACAGAATTTGTTTTAATGTTTTATTTTTAAACAGTCCTGACCAAAAGTAAGTTGCTTTTCCAATACTGCTAATGACAATTAACAATTTCATTCTCCATTAATAGAAATAGCATAACTGAAGTGTAAATGAATCGTAAGTGAATCCACGTCCTGTTTTTCTATTTTGTATGAGTTAGATAGGCAGATGTGGTCAAATCGTCATATAAATTACGGATGATGTCCATTAGCTAACACGTCTCCGGGGACAAGGATGGGGAAGGCAGCCGCCAGGGTCTCAGTTTGGATATCATCGTGGCAGTTGCAGGCTGAAACAGAAGATAAACTTAAGTCAGGATGTGCAGCTGACCTAAAATATGTTTGTTTCCCTACTACTGTTCAGAAATATGGGATACTAACCATTGGACTGCAGTAGCTTGGCCAGTCTTCTATTTGCCATGCAGATGATTACGCAATCATTAGAAGTTGAATTATCGTAGTACAAAATAATGAACCTAAATTTTCATCTAAATAAAAAGGAAATTATTGGAAAACAAAGGAATGTCGTAGTTTTAAAATTATAATTATTTCTCACTCGTTTATGGTTTCTAATTTGAATACTTTCCTTCAAATGGTTTGGAAAATATATTGGATCTTACTTCCTTTCCTAACCAGAATTAAGAAATATTTGATTCAATCTATTATGTTTTATGTAACAAAGGATGTTGTGAGTGAGTGAATGATTATTAAAGTCCTAAACAAGCTTGTGAACTTCTAAGGACAGAACCTACAGCTTTTGGTAAAGTGGGCTCTGAACCAATCTGTTCAATAGCCCCCAAAGTGAATTGAACCTGTGACCACACTCACAGAAAGCGGGCGCGCCAACCCCTCGACCAGTCTAATGTCAAGTGATGTTCTGAAGAACAAATCAATTTTTCTGCAGAAAAGAGATAAAATTATTTAACCTTTAGTTATCAGAGATGACTATTGTAAAGTTTCTCTTGAAAAGGACGGAGTAATTGCAATTAATGAAGAAATAGGCCTTATGTGAAGATCTGCTGTATTCCTACTAACATAGAGGCAAAATTGACTGCTAGGAACGGAACACTTTCGTAGCTAGTAGCGTCACGTATTACTATGGTACTACACTGTTGCATTCAAGCATTAGGGTGGTTCGGAAACCAAGTTAAGAATAGGTCTCGTCCACAGAAACTGCATGATCGAGTACGACGAAAATCATGTAAAATAGGCGATGAAAACCTTTATATTGATCACACTACTCAGACTGTTATTTGTCATATTTAGTGACGTTTGGAGGCTTCACTTATTGCGTATGTAAATTTATGAATGAAGCAAGCGAAGGTTCACTTTTTCGTACGCATACTCCTCCGAGTTTCTGGATCAATTTTCACAAAATTCCGCTCAGTGGTCGTACTGGACAACGTATAAAAGGTTTCTTATTAGAGATCCATTTTGTCGTTTTCCAGATACAGAGAACCTAAAACTCGAGTCCTTAACGTTAAATAAAGTGAACATTTAAGAGAAGTCAGAAACGGTCCACTAAATTAAAAGTCATTTTCTCGAAATTGTTTTGTATTGAAACAGAGAATATTACGAGTTACAATGTTTGTCATCGGGTTATTAGTGTTACAACTTGCTATAAAATCATTTTCTTTTAATTCCACTACGTATATTTATTCATGTGTAGCATCGCCTACTGATGATGAACATAAAGTGAATTTAATGAAATTTTTTCCAGACACAGCTTTAATGCGATTCACATAAATGCGCAAAGCTTACTAAAACATTTTGTGGAATTTGAAATCCTTTTTAATTCAATTGCTAATATACATGCAGTAGCAGTTAGCGAAACTTGGACGAAGCCTAGTATTAAAAATGATCTTTTACGTTTGCATAATTTTAAATTTTATCGCAATGACCGGGTTTCAAAGGGAGCGGGTGGGGTAGGAATTTATCTACGTAATGATCTAAATGCAAAAATTCTAGCTCAATCACCCAGTGCATATCAATTTCGTACCGAATATATCATCTTGGAAATTAAAGTGGAGAATAAGAAAATCCTGCTGGCAGCAGCATATTTCAGGAACGAGCTGATTTCAGGAATTTTGAAGAAGAAATAAGTAAACTTCTCCCATTCTATGAGCATTGCCTCATTCTCGGGGATCTAAATTTCGATCTTTTTTCCTCCAAGGCAGAAGTGTCAAAATTCAAGGATACTATAACATCATTTAATCTTTCTGCCTGCCCTCTTCAGCCTACTTACCATGCAGCCACATGTGACAGTCTTCTCGATCTAATTCTTACTACAAACATGGGCAGAGTTCTTAAATTTGGCCAGTTTTCGGTTCCTGGGATTTCCAGACACGATCTTATATTCGTAAAATATTCGATAAAATTACCCAAGTTTAAACCGAAAATTATATCGTATAGAGAACTGAACAAGATTGATAATGATGCTCTGTTGGCGGATGCTGCCTCCTTACCATGGCATTTAACAAATTTGTTCCCGTCAGTCGATGATCAACTTTCTTATCTTAACTCGCTAATTCTTCAGCTTTATAGCGTTCATGCTCCCATAAAAAGAAAACGTATCTCTCGCCCTCCTACCCCGTGGATTACGGATGAACTACTAAACTTAATGGCTAGTCGCGATGGAGCTTATAGAAAATATCGAAGAGATCTTAAAATCAACCCCTCTACTACCCAGGTAAGTTCTGAAACCTATAGAGTGCTTCGAAACCGCTGCACCCAAGCCGTACGCAAAGCTAAGCTAAAATTTGCATATGACATCATCAACAGAGAAAATCAGAATCAAATGTGGCATAAATTAAAAGTTTTAGGTATCAGAGGTAAAAAACATTCTGTAGACGATACAGTTATGCACATTGCACCTGACTCACTAAATGAGCGTTTTTGTGACACATATCTACCAATCACGCAGAGTAACTGGCTGCCTAACAAAAAATTAATGTGCCCCCAAAACCACACTTCTTTCTCTATGATATGCGTGAGTCCGCAGACAGTTCAAAAAGCAATCAACAGAATAAAATCCAAAGCGACAGGGGCAGATGAAATCTCTCTAGAATTAATTAAAAAAATATTGCCATTTGTACTTGTTCCCATTACCAACTTATTTAACCTGTCGATTACCACCAGCACTTTTCCTAACTTATGGAAAATTGCAAGAGTTCTTCCCCTCCCTAAGACAAAAGTTATCACCAGTGCCGACGACCTCCGACCTATTAGCATTTTACCGTCTCTTTCCAAAGCCCTAGAAAATGTCGTAAGTGATCAAATTCGTTCTTACTTACAAACACACAGTCTTCTTGACCCCTTTCAATCAGGTTTCCAGAAAGGTCGTAGTACCGCCACTGCTCTAGCTCATATCACAGATGACATTCGTTATGCTCTTGACAATAGAAACATAACAATTCTTACACTTCTTGATTTCAGTAAAGCTTTTCAATCTATAAATCACAACATTCTGATACGCAAATTATCGACGTTTTACAACTTTTCAGACTCTTCTGTAAATTGGATTCAAAGTTATTTAACTGGCCGCTCGCAGTATGTATCTGTTTCTGGTATTGACTCTTCTTTGAGAACTCTTCATCATGGAGTACCTAAAGGTAGTGTACTCGGTCCTCTTCTCTTCTGCTTGTACATCAATGATTTGCCATCTGTATTACAGCATTGTAAATACCATCTTTATGCCGACGACTTTCAAGTATATATAACTTGTTCTCCAAGTGAGCTACCCACATATATTGATAAATTGAATGAGGACTTAAGAAGAATTGTTCAGTGGTCAAATGATAACGGTCTGAAATTGAATCCATCTAAATCTCAATGTCTACGTATAGCTTCTAAAGCAATTCTTTCATCTCTTAACTCTTCTTCCTCTCCCAACGTCTTTCTAGATGGAATGATAATTCCTTCCTCGAACACCGTAAAAAATTTAGGTCTTATTTGTAATGAACATCTAACTTGGACGGAATACGTTAGTACTGTCTCTAAAAAGGCCTTTGCAACTTTACATTCTTTGAGCAGACTTAAAAATTTTCTTCCCATCTCCCTTAAGAAAATGCTTGTTCAGGCCTTAGTAATGCCTCATGTGGATTATTGCAACGTAGTGCTTGCCAACCTGGATGATGTACACACGTACCGGCTACAGCGCATTCAAAATGCTTCAGTGCGTTTTATATTTAATCTTAAACATTATGATCATCTAACATCTTATTTCAATAGGCTGCAATGGTTAAAAGTCTCACAACGACTGGAGTGGCATTCTTTAGTGCTTCTATTTAAAATTCTACGTGATCGGCAACCTTCCTATCTTTTGCAACGTTTTAAGTTCCTAAGCGATCATCACAACCGTGACACTAGGTCTCGCGCAAACCTATTACTTTCTATTCCTCACCATAACTCATCCTTTTATTCGAAGTCCTATACAGTTTCTGTATCCCGTAAGTGGAACGGACTGCCAATTTCCATCAGAGACTCAACTTCATTAACAAGTTTTAAATCTATGCTTTACAGCTACCTCTTAGAGCAACACAACTAAGATATGTTTGAATAGTACTCTCTCAAATCGTCAATTTATATCAAATAAATACTAGTATACCTTTAGCAGTCAATGTAAATTAAATTGTAAGTCGATAATGTTAGTTTATATAAATTCTCATGGTGCTCATGGCATTGCATTTATACCTATATTTTTCGTGTATGTGTGTGTGTGTGTGTGTATGTGGTTAGTGAACTTTAGATTATCTAAGATCTGTAGTGTAGATAAGTTTTTGTTTTGTTTCCTCTCTTTTAGTTTTTGCTTTATTTTGTTTACATTTATGGATTTCGTTGTATTATAAATCTCTTCCATCTTATAGTAGTGTTTACCGAAACTGTTAATTACTCTCTTTGTATTCATGGTTCAGTGGTAGAAAAGGCCGTAAGGGCCTTAACTTCGCCATGTAAAACAAGACGTAAATAAATAAATAAATAAATAATGTGTCAAGCACAAAACGCAGTATTGCAAACGAAGAATATTACACCAGGTTATATGTTGAAAATATCAATTCCCTACGATTCACATGGTACAATATTCACATAATACTGTGTTCTATGCTTCACATTATGATGATTGTGATTACCAGAGGATACCAAACACCGACTAAATCGACGAAATGAGATTTAGAACAACAAAGTTATCCCTATACTGAGTAGTAAAAGTTTCGCCATTTGCCAAAAAGCTTTTATTTGACTTGGCAAGAGCGAAATATTTTCTAATGCAATAGAGGTCGGCTGGTACGTCGCGAACACCTTAGTTCCTTCATGCTTTCTTCAAGAATTCAAATGCTATTTTTTTTTATAAATGCTCCTTAGCCTACTGGCGAACATCGAAGGATACTGAACAAAGAATATCAGTTCGAGTCCTGAGTACACACTGTCCCTGCCTGAGGTTTCGCCCAGTCACACTATGTGAATGTCGGATGGTACTTTGAATTCAAACAAGAGCATCTATCATGTGTTTTCTTCTCTCACGGATATACTATAAGTAATTAATAAGGAATATTTTAATGTTGCAAGCAGCCTTTCACTAGCCACAAAAAATGAAGCATTTTTGAGGAAAGGTATATCAGTTTAATATTGCATTGGATTGAATTTATGGTCTTTATCCATATTTGACTTACAGCGAGATTAGTTTCTTGTACACTCAGATTCAATGAAAATGGCCCATGGGATAATTTCTAAGACCAAAATGTTGCACAATTTGGCAACACTAAGCCAATTTATACATCATAAATTGATCATGAAAATCGTTTATTTTAAATGTCCTTAAATTACTTGATAAGTATTGCCACGTTGAAGAAGATTTGAAACTTTAAAAAAAATCCATCAGTAATTTTGTTAGAATGTGAGTGTACATTTTATAGTGCAGCACTTTATATTACAAAGTGCACCTTCATTGGACCATGCGTTTCTAATTGCCTTTTAATACATTAGCAATACACATATATGATAGGAACATGCGTAAAGGAAGTAGATCAAGCCCTAATGTGGAGGTATCAGTAGCTTGGTGTGACAGAACAAACCATGGAAAAGCCTTAGTCATGATGGTAGACGTGTGTATTCTAACGCAGGACCTTCCAAATTTAAAGCTAACGCTCTACCGTCTATGAACTGAGCCACTATCAATCTATCGTTTGAAGAAAAATTTACTTGCATTCATACCCTTGACGCATGTTTGACTCGGGCCGTTTCGGTGTGTTAAAGTTTAGTTCATAAAAATTATATCATATTAAGCATGATGAGAGAAATAGCATGTTAAAGTTTAAATACCTTTTTTTATTAATAAACGTAACGTAACAGGAAGTACTTGTAATACTGATTAAAGTTTCGGTTTACTATTATCCCAGGTTCAAATCCCAGTCACACTGCTCTTTTTCCTGTTTTCTCGTTTTTTTTTATCTCAGATTACAACTTAGTACAATCCTTTTCATAATTATATTTAAACGTAACTGAATTTATATATTGAAGCCATTTAACACGGCTTATTATACTTGATTTCCGCTTGTTCTGAACTTGTTGTCAGTTATTTTGAAGTCAGTTTGTAACTAATATTGAAAATCGGTGTTCTACACCTTTCTCGATAAAGATATAAGTATATTAAGCATACTGCGTTGTGAGGTTTCAAATCGGATTTTTTTTTTTTTTACTCTTGAGATATTGCAAAAGATGAAATAAAAAATTACGTAGCAACAAGCAAAAGAAAAAAGATGTTAATTTCTTTCTTTTTTATCTATTTTGTTAATTGTAAATATGAGAATTAAGTAAACTGTGGTGAAATGTAAACTCAAGTATCAAAATACAAAATCCTTAACAAAGGTTTGAACCCGGAAGCTGTGTTGGACACTATTCCAAGCATTGAGAAGGGTACGTTCATTAAAACAAGCCTGTACTTGAAATTACGAAGAGAAACAAACATTAACAGTTACATGTGATTACTTATTACATTTTCTCTAAATTAAAACAAAAAAATATCTCTTGTAAATTTCAGTAATCATCTTCGTTTCTAAACTAAGAGTATTTATGGAATTGTTCCTCCACTCCCAGTATCACAGACTGCTTTGAAACAAAACGTTAAAATCCGCATTTTCGACTTTTTATTCACAATGGATTACATAGGATTGCTGCTTATATACCCTAAGTTTAACATAAAGTTCTTTCGTTACATTTAGGAGTTCCAGAAATGTTTACAATCTAGGTAAAACTGGCACTCACTCTGAGCTGATTTAAAACTATTCATGATACTTCATAATATCTGGTTTCACTGTCAACTTGTATTTTCCTATTATTTTGTTAATATTGTTGCTGATGTTTCATGCGATTGTCGAATAAGCTTTCTGGAACAGCAAGAAAAGTGAATCTGTCTCCTACAATTCTACAGATATCAATCACTCCCAATGAAATTCCTGGCATTGTTGAGTTCACCATTGAAAAGAACGCACAATACAATTATGAAGTAATACGGTAACTAAGCAACCTCTTATTCAATCATGTAGAAAATGAAGAATGAAAAGCAAAGAGAAAAGTTATATTTCAGGCTTAACTTCTACGAAAAAGGAAGTCCTATAAAAATAACAAAAGGAAAGGGGTAGGCAGTGGTCTTTAAATGACAAAAAGGTAAGTATATTTCTCCATACACATTCCGTGTGTTTGTTTATACATAAAAAAATAACACGCCCTCAGAGAACTAAATGTAATAAAAAATACTATAGATTTTTCGTGCGTGTGTTGATTTAAAATTGACGCAGAAATGTAAATGGAAGAAATACGATTCTTGAAAGAGATAATTTAGTCATGGTCTGCAATATCAATGTTTAGTTTCTCTGTTGCGAAGTTTAATTGTTCATTGCGCAAAGAAAATTTGGCAAATTTTGCGAAACCATTTTGGCTTTTTTAATTTTCCTACTGGCCTTCGAAACATTCAAAGTTTTTAAATTTCATACATTAAATTACAAATTAATAATAACTTATTCCACCTTTAATCAAATTTTCTAAGTTTTTGCTTGCTCAAGAAATTTAAATAACGTGTATAAGAATTATCACGTTGCTTCATTATCACAAACTTTTGAAGCTGAATTTTTACTGCTTCTTACGCACTCAGTTTCAGAACTATTTTTAAACTCTTGTTGTACCGGTATGTATTTTATTAGCATTGTTTGATTATAAACTCATAATCACCAAGTTTTGTATTGATCATCTTTAATATACAGTGTGGTTCCGAAAGATTTACGGTGGTGAATTTGACACCGAAACCGAAATAGAAGTTCCTATGGACGTACGCGAAAAAGTGATTAATGTAGGAGGAAGAGGCTACCGAGAGTTGGAAAATGTTAACAGCGGTGGTATTTCGAATACCACGAACCTAAGAACTGGTGGTCCAGAGAATCATCACAGAAGTCAAACATGCTCTATCTAAAAATGCGTATTACACAACTGTGCAAGAAGTGCGCAGACGAATCTCCGTAGAAAGCGAGGAATTCCCGAAAGGTTATACTAGGAAAAGTGTCAAAAATTAAGTCTTTGGAAAGACGTGGTGGGAGGTAACAGGAAGTCGTAAGTTGGAATCCGATACAGAGGCAAGATGACGAAGGAAAAAATTAACTGTTGCGTACATCGACAGTAAATGAAAGTTGGTAGACATTCAAGAAACATCTCCCATTTTCTGTAAATTAAAGCAAGAATCAATGATCAGACCAATGGTGTTAATCAACGCTGGATCAAGATAACCGAACGTGCTGTATTAAAAAGGACATTCCCATATTTGACGATAAGATCTCACGCTTTGGGCAATGCCTGCCTGGGAAACAATTTTGCTCGTATGTGGATGGGAGAGAATTAAGAATATTAATACTAGTACAAAGCTAATGTCAAAAGAAAACACAACATTGTTAGAAAGAAAGAAACGTTTTGACTGTCAGGGTCCCCCGAAAGTCCCGCCCTGAGGAGTGACCGCTCTCCAATTTCTACTGGCGATATCCGCATGCATATGCTACATGCAACTAAAGCATTTGTTGCGGGTGTGGATGCTACGATTTATGCCTTTCGGAGACATTTACCGCGAGTCGGAATGTGTAAAAGAGAGGAAAGAAAGTGAAACAAGACGATAGAGAAACGCGATAAGAGTTTTCTGGAAGAGGACAAAAACCAGAATATGCATTGCTGTATATTCTGTAAAAATCCCTGTATCGGTTCAAACTACTGATAGTTTACCTGGTAAACCACTCATACAAGAAGGGTGGAGAAACTCGGACAAAACGTCTGTATTGACTCTGATATCGCATCCTATTAGCAAGTGTTTGTATCATGCAAACACTCACACACTTATACAGAACACACATGTGTAATTGTGCTGTTACCGCCCATAAAATTCATTTTATCACTTTTACATGTGTAATTGCAGGATTTGTCGTCTGAGGGTGTACCTGAAAAGAAACTATGGGGACTAGGAGGTTAATGAGATGCAGCCATTTGTATTACAAAATAATTTTCCATGTGTTCGTCATGTCTCATCACTTTTATTTTTTACACTCGCACACAC
>JAGDQP010005607.1:41283-77089 GCA_022664845.1 Lepisma saccharinum
ATATGGTTGTACAGTACAAGCTTCTATTCATTCAACATTCAGTTTTTTAAATATATAAAAATAAAATGTATAAATATAAACTTCATTTTTTATCACAATGGAAAATTTAATGCAAGTAGCTAATATACTGACGTAGTTATACTCTTAGTTACTGTTATGGATAATTATTGTGGTTGGTTTTTATGGCAGATTGAAATGAGCTTAGTTTGCGATACTCAGAAGGTTAGATTGATTGTTTTGAATTAATTAGTTTCACCAGGTATTATGTTTTTACTCGGACTGAAGGATGTTGAAATACTTTGCTATTTAATTTATTTACTGATGTTTAGGTGGATTAGGGTACAGCGCATGTAACAGGCGCCTGTGCTTGTATAGATTTAGGACTTCATTGTCTACTGCGTTCACATTCTCATAAAAGGTCCTTGTTGAGTCTTTTATGTGGTTGAGAATGGTGTCGATGTGAAGTCTGCGGTGAAGGTCAGTCATTCGGATGAACCGCGGGCAATTTTAAGAAGCGATTTTGAAATATCTGTAATTGTTTTCAGGTGGGTATTCGCAGCGAAAGCCCACATAGGCGCAGCATAGGTCGTATGAGCATTTTATACAGAGTAACCTAGCTCTTAACATGTAATCGTTCCGATACAAGGAGACTCTTCAGCTGTGCTAATCTGCCGCTTGCCTTACCACATTGAATTTCGATATGTCTGGCGCATAGAAATTTTTTGTCGAGGAGCACTCCAAGATATTTTACTTCCTGTTTAAAGGGGAAGTTAATATTATTTAGTTTGATATTAGTTAACGAAGGGATACGGTATTTTTTAGTGAATAAGATTGCTTCGTACTTGGTTACATTGATTTTAACTTTCCCCTGGGTGAACCAATCTTGGGGTAGCTCCATGTGGCGTTGTATATATATCATGGATTTTTGCGATTTTCTCGAGGCTTCGTAGACGACCGTCGGCATACAGGGCTATGTTTGCATCCTGGTACTTCTGAATAACATTCACAAAGATCGAGAATAGGTACTGGTATAGGATAGATCCCTGAGGCACACCTGCTTTGATTGATCTGGTAGAAAAAAAATGTTTTCTACATGAACAAAAAAATATCTGTTTGTCAGATAGCTGTTAAGTAAGTGTAAGAATGTGTCCGGTATTTTGTACTGAATGTGTTTATGCATTAGCCCAGTATGCCATACTCTATCGAACGCCTTCTGGACATCTAAGAACACTGCCTCGGTTAAGTGATTTTTGTCAAAATTTTCTGTAACATATTCCACGACTCTAACCAACTGGCGTGTTGTGCTATGTTTGCCACGAAAACCAAACTGTTCATTTAATAATATTGAATTATCTGTCATGAATTCTTGTAGTCTATTGAGGATGGTTCTTTCTGTTATTTTGCCTAGCTTATTAAGCAAACTTATAGGTCGATAATTTTGTGGTATTTTGTGATCTTTATTGAGCTTTATTTATTTATTTATTAGAAGTTAGCACGGATACAACAAAGGCCATTTTACACCGTTCTTGAGACAATGTGATATAACAATCATAGAACAACAACAACAAATAATTATGCAGTAGGAATAAGCTCAGATTTTTTTTCATTCCAGATTCGCATAAAAATTTTCTTCAAATGTACTTTTACTTAGGAAAAAATCTCGTGGCAAAGGAAGAGTATTGTAAAGATATGACAATCTGTTTACGAGAGATCGTTGTACCAAGCACAATCTAGGTTTTGAGAGGTAGAAATGGTGTTGGGAACGGGCATTTTATCTGGGTACTCTTAGGTTAAAAACCGGAAGTTGGTCCTGAGTGTGCCCTTCATTATTTTATAAAGAAATTTTAAGTCATTTAGTTTTCTTCGCGTGTCTATGTCTTTCAAGTCAGGAGAAATCAAAATATCTGCGTTAGAATTACGTTGGAGGTTAGGTATCCTGTGTTGCACAATACGAATAAATAAATTTTGTACTTTGTACAATCTAGATAAGTTAATTTCACAAGCCATAGACAAGATAGATGAACAGTACTCGAAGTAGGGAGTACACAAGTAAGAAAATATGACCGAAGAGCTCTGAAATTTTTAATATCTGCAAACCTGTAGAGAAGTCTTGAGTGCTTTAGAAGTTACGAATTCAATGTGAAGAGTAAAATTGAGTTTTTCATCAAATATGATACCAAGGTCTTTGTAATGATCTACCCATGGTATAATAGATGAGGATAATGTATATGTACATTTTGTGGTATGGATTTTGAGTCAGAAACACATAGAAGCAGTTTTGCACGGATTGACTTTCAGTAACCAATTATTGCACGACCTTTCAACAGAATCCTTAGCAGCTTGAAGGAAGAAAGTGTCTTCTGTAGATTTAATGGTCTTAAAAATTTTGCACTCACCAGCATAGAGAAGTACAGAACATGAAGTTTCTATCTTTTCACATAAATCATCAATGTAGAGGGAAAATAAAACTGGCCCTAAAGAGCTTCCTTGAGGGACACTTGAAAGCACTGGGAGCCACTTGGATGTTCTACCAGGGAAGACGACACGCTGTTTTCTGCCAGATAAATATGATGTAAGAATTTGAGTGAGGTGTCCGTGTAAATTAAATCTGGAGTTAAGCATGTGTATAAAAAGTTTGTGACTGACAGTTTCAAATGCTTTGGAGAACATGACATCAAGTTCTTGTCTATTTGCTAGGGCATCTGTGGCTTGAGGCAGTAGGACAGCTAAGTTGGTTTCATAGGAGGCATTCGGTACAAAGCCATGCTGGGAGGGAGAAATAAATGGGAGAACATGTTTTTGAATCCTGTCTGTTATGATTTTTTCACAAATTAAGTCGAGGACAGAAAGAAGGGAAATGGGTCTATGTGAATTAACACATGACTTGTCGCTTTTCTTGTAAACCGGAGTAATGTTTACTTGTTTCCAGGCGTTCGAGAAATAACCCTCCGAAAAGCACGTATTGAAAAGAATGGTGAGAGGTGCAGATAATGGTTGGGCTAGCTTAATCAGAAATACGGTATTTATTTTGTCAGGTCCAGAGGCCCTGAAGGTTTATAGAGATACTAAAAGGCGAAACACTTCCGTAGAGGTTGTGTTTATCTCTGCTAGGCAATGGAGAATTTTAGACTTTACATTGGGAAATAATAGAGGATCTGAACAAGCATTAAAATGGTCATAGAAACAGTCATTAAATAAATCAGCCCTGTCATTGAATGAAGAAGTACGTTCATTGTGTGGAACTAGAGATGGCAGACCTGAGTTTTGTCGCCTGCTGTTTATAAGAGACCAGAACTGTTTAGGATTGGTTACAGCTTGTGATGAAACTGATTCAATATAATTATCATAATCTCTATAGAGGAGAGCTTTGGAATGTTGGTAACTTTAGAGAGTTTCCAACATTGCAGGAAGTAAAACAATTTGAAGATAGTATTTATTACGTTAGTTAACATCATAATCGACTCATCCGGGAAGCGTTTTAAAGCAATGTTTTCTGTGCCGTCAGACCCAGGTGACTTGCGCGTTTTCAGTTTTGTAATAGTGTTTACAACTTCTTTCTTTTTGGTAGTGAATGGTCTGGTTGTGGGAACCTGGTTCAGGGCCTCCTGCACTTTTTCATTTACCGTTGTTTAATGAGGTCTGTCCGTTATATCCTGATTAGGTTGGAATGAAGATTCCACCGAGTCAGCGAATACTATCGCTTTCTCTTCAGGACTGTACACCAGACCATTGTCAGTTTGAAGGACAAAGGTCGGTGTACATGGCTTTGTCAGGTGCTTAGTTTCCACATGGATTGGTCTGACGTACTTAGTTTCGAATTGTTTTCGTCCCACTTGCTACGGTGAAACGTTATGATTTTTTTATTTTATTAATCTTTGCAATTGATTAATATGTGGCTTAAAATTTCTGTTCCTAGTGCGGATAAGTTGCTTGCGCAGACGGTTGCGCAATGTAACTAATTCCATTATATCTGGCGGAAGTTCCAGTGTGGGTGAGCGCAGCTTTAAGTTTGGATCAGATGCTTGACTGACTCTTGAATAGCAGATGTCAGTGTTGTGGCAGATATTTCCAGCTCCTTTGTTATTGAGAGGGTGACTTGAGCTGGTAGTCTGGAGATAATTTCAGTTCGAAATTTATTCCAGTCAGCCCTTTTGTAATCAAAACGCGGTGTGATTACTTTTTTCTCTGCGGCTGTTTGCATATTTATTACCATGGAGATGTGATTTGAATGAAACATTTTCTTGGCTTCAATTGTCATGAAACGAGGAATGTTTCTGTAAAGTGCATAGTCCGGGACGTCCAGAGTATGACACGTAATCGTACATGAGCCTACCATTTTGATTTGTGTTTATGCTACAAAAGTAAGGGTGATTACTATTGAAGTCCCCTGCCAGTAGGATCCTATGACCTAACCTAGCTAGAGCAGCAAGGTCAGCGGTGACAAGCACCTTGGAAGGACACTGATATGGTCCAACAATTATCCGTGCTTTTCTGTCAACAAATATTTTAACTGCAATAGCTTCCAGAGTCTGAAGCGGCGGAAGAGGGACCAGCAGCTGACAAGCACTAAAGTTCCCTGACAGCTTCCCACACCCTTCCTATCATTTCGATGGCAAACATAGCCGGGAGTGTACAGTTTTTCATTCTGTGTAAGTTTCGTTTCACCAATTAGTGCGATGTCTTTCTTTTCACTGTGAACATAATGTAATAACTCCGTGATTTTTCCCGAAATCCCATCACAGTTCCAGGCAAGCATCTTGAGGTTAACGTTATGGTCAGTGTTATGCCCTATAAGAGAGCGTAAGATTAACCATAAATTCTATTAACTCTATGAAGATAGGCAATTTAGTTTTCTCATAAAATGAAGAACTATTTCATACTTGAGAAAAGTTCTCATTTTTTACCACGATCACTTGCTCAAAATTGAATAAAATTTAGTCGGAGCTTGTTTGAGATTTTTTTCTCACATTTTTTAACAGTGATTAATCAAGTAATTCTAGTCTCATATTACTGTTATAGCTTGGCAATCGTCGGGAGGCCCCACGGATACATCAGGCATCATACTCGCACAGACAGACGGAATAATTAGATATTTGCTACACTTTTCGTCGCCTATATGAGACGAGGACACTTCTCTGCGTATGAGGACGCATGAGGTTCATAGTCTGCTATAGGGGAACGTATTCTGCACGACGTTGTGGGTATTCCTGGCGTGAGGTCATATTTATGAATCAACTCCCAAGAGGTGGGTGGCTCCCAGGAGCATTTCATTTCAATGCTCCTGGGAGCCACCCACTCTTGGGAGTGAATCATAAATATGACCCTAGTCTGACAGTATGCTATATATAAGTCAGCATGCCGTGATGCTTATACGGGCTTATCCTGGTCGCGATTTATCCTGGTCGTGACTCATCCGTTGCCTCTAAACGTTGACTCCGAATCAATGATGACGGAAGCACTTCGACCAGTAATGCTCAAACTTATTTTGCCCATGGGCCACATTAAAATTTAGCACGTTCTTCGCGGACCATAGAATAGCGAATAATTAATTATTTCCTTCCAAGTGACTTCATGACTGTCAGTGTGATTTATGTTATTAGTATGGGTTGCATTCTTTCCCCCCACCCACCCCGTTCTTGGTTGGAAATCCACAACACACAGAAACTGTAGCGCTGTTCCCCACGAATGACTTATCAGCTCCACTAACACAAAACAAGGCGTATGACGCCACTGTTCTACGGTGCCATGTGGCATAATCTGCCTATTGCAGATTGTGGAAGTTGTGTGTGACCAAAGGTGGAGAGTATTGATATGTTATTGCAATGCTTTGCTTTTAAAAACTTTTACTAAATTTCATTTGACTGTCCGTTATAGAAACAACATGCATTCAAAGTAGTCATGTAAATGAAAAGAAAGAAGTCGACCAAACCCAGTGCAGATAGTTAGTTTTGTAATGAAGGACAAACTACTATGATAAAATAATACAGGGTGGGCCGAAAGTCTCGTATCATAGGAATTTGAAGTTAAATACTAGCCAAAGAGTGCTGATAAAATTGAAGTTTTTTTTTATAAAAGCAATAGTCAATTTTACCTTTTTTTAAATTTGGCAAGAAAAAAATAAAAAACTATTCAAAAATTCCATGTTTTGTTATTCACTATATTTATGGTATAAACTATTCACACCACGAAACTTGTGTGAACAGATTATACCAGAAATGTAGTGAAATTCAGCAAAACATGGAATTTGGAATAGTTTTATATTGCCAAAGTTAAAAAAGTAAAATTGACTATTGTTATTTCTGAAAAAAAAAAAACTTCAATTAAGGTTTAAAATTCGAATAACTTTCAAGGGATGTTAAAGATAATTATTTCATCGTGATGCGCCATCGCGGCGCCAGTACAGGCTATATACTCTGGCGGTGCGGCAGTGTACCTCAGAGGCTCACAGGTCTGCTACAATCACCAAAGCTCTCGACGATGTTGATCGGAATTTCTTAAGTTTCTCTGTTTTCGTTCCCAGGCTGAAATGTTGAATCTAGTTGAATGAAGTTGAGATTGACAATCCGGGAGCAAAAATATTAGCATCTTTGATATCCATTACCACAACTTTTAGTATTTGGACAGACAACTCTTCTGCGAAGAGGTAAACAGTCACAAATTAATTTGCCGTGTTCCTTTAATTTTTATTAAAGGTTATTTCTACTAATGCAGAGTTGATGGAAAAACTTTCAGATTATATTTGCCGGAATTAACATTACGACTTTTACATGATATGGCAGTTTATATTAGATAATTGTTGTTAACGAACGTGATTGTATTGGGAAATTGTTTCTCTGTTTGGAATCTTTCTACAAGTACATATTGCTCTGTAATGGCAGTAACTGGGTTTCTTCTTCATATACCTACAATACTTAAATCGGATGGTGGAACTGCGTCCACCTGAGTGACTGTCGTGGGGTCAGCACTGTGCGTTACCTTGACCACGAACAGGTGTATCACAAGCTTTCTAGACCAAATGATCGTCACCTCTTTATTTACGTGACTCCCCAGTTTACCTCAAGACGCTGGGTGGACGCCGAAAAGTAGGGTGCTTCGACAGTGAATTGAACCAGCGACCACGCGGACATGAATCCAACACTCTAACCACTAGACTTACTGAAAGTTACTTACCGTACATAATTTAAATTTAGTTTATAACACTATTCGGGCGGTTTGGTATGTTTGGTTTCTTAACGCGTTATAGTCAAAGTACGTTAAGCGCTCGGGATAGAGCAACTCCTCTATTCTCCCGATGTAAAACGGTGTGAAATTCAAAATATAGTCTGGGTGATGGTTTAAGGTCTCTCATAAAGAAATACTAAATTATCTTGATTTGACGACGAGAGTTAATGTAAGACTTTATTACGTTCAGTCTTAGATTACACTCTTGACATAAGAATTATCAAATACACTGTGAATTCCTTAATATGTATTTGTCTTAATTTTTGTATCTGGCGTATTATGATGAGTATGCAATGTTTCCAATTAATTTAATAAAATAAGTAACTTCTCCCCCATATGAGGTTTCTCCCCTGTATGCGATCTCTTATTATATTAGGTTTCTCTCCTGCATGCACATACAGTAAAACCGAAAAAGGGGTTTAACCGAAACGGCAAAAAATATCGAAAAAGATAAAATTTGGAATGCTAACAGAAAAAGATGGAAGATTTTTTTTTTTTTTAAGGAGTAGTTGCATAAGATCTTGTCCAACTGTAGAAGCATTTAAAGCTTTGTTTCAGATAACAGAGGTTTTACTGTAACTAACATTGAAATAGGCACTATCCACCTAGATATTTGTAATGATATCCTCACAAAGTTTGATAATATTAGAGCTTAATAGCACAGATCAAGAATGTCTTAGTATAATAGTACCACAGTTTAAAGCATAACCACTAACGTGCATGCATTTCTTGTTAGTAGCATTATTAAGATCAATAGTTGGAGTATTAGAATACTGATGATAATACTCAAATATGCACGTGTTCCTTTATGAATATTTAAATAAAACCAAAATAATGTAAGCACTGTGTTTCGTTTCTTTTCAGCACTTAAATGTATATAAAGTATATAAATGTATATTGTGTCTTGTCGTGCACCACAATGTTTCCTTAATGCACTTTCGTTTCTCAGCACAATCCTCTATATTTAGTCTATTCTTACTTTCAACTTAATTGAGGCTACCTCCTTCCTACCATATTTACTAACAATTTTCCGTTTGTCCACTTGATATCACTACTTACTGTACATCTTACTTTTTCTGGAATGTTACCTGAAGAATGTAGTAATAACTATGCTTTGTATTAAGATTAATCACTAACTTTAATTATTCTGCCGACTATCTCCCACTTACTTTAGTTAACTTGCATACTAACTTTGTAACTCCGTCACTTTGATACGTGGTAGCTAACTTCTTCCTATCTCTCGTAAACTACCTTCAAAGTAAACTTTTGGTAAAATTATTTCAGCTTTGGACCTCTACATTCCTTTAAATAGCAATTTCCTGATGGTGACTGGTATCTGCAGAAAGCATGTCGCGGTCTAGAGAAGGTCATATACTTCCTATTTCTACCTTGGTATGTATCTATTGTCAACTTACAACATAACTGACACTTAGACAATACTCTCCTAAACCTCTCTCTATGGCCACCATAAGTAGTTAGGATGGCCCGGTCCAGAGTCTTTGGTTTTCCCTCTGTCAGAGCTACGACTCACTGCCGCAGATCTTTTACTGGGTCATAAATCGCCAGCCGAAGGCGCTTTGCAGCAGGCCTACGGACAGAACAACTGTATTGCTGCTGTTATCCAAAAGTGGTCAATATCATAAGAGCGTTTTCTCTTTTCTTTTTCCTCTGACGGTGTGAACCATACAGCGTCTATACAACCAATTCGCTTCCTAAACTTTCAGTGTCCGGTGTACTTCAATTGATAATAACTCTTTCATCTTTATTCATTTGGGATAGTTATCTCTCCATTAGTTGACATGGATTACCGTTCCGTTCTTTTATAATCTCATTTTCTATAAATCTTTCCCATAAATGATACAGTAATACCACTTCTGGCCAGTATTCAGCAACATTATCTAGTGGGCAACAAAAGTACTACACTTCTGCACTACTTATCCTTTCCATGCGTGAGCTCGGAAAACTGCACATAATGAGCTGGGAAAAGTGCTTTTACTCTTGAAAACTACCGTTTCTATGTAATTACTAAATATATTGCCTTTAAAATTAATAAATATACTTTTTATATTTAAAATATATCACGGACTTGTAGGTTTCCTATTATTATTATATTATTTTTTTCTGTGGCAACCGTTATAAGTTAACCTAACATATCTCAATCAAGCTTATTCTAACATTCAGTTTTCATCTATTTGGAAAAAGTATATAAAAAGCAGGCAAATTGTTTTATGACTATCTTTTTAATATGAAGAGAAAGGAAGTAAATAGTTTTCTTCTATAAGTAATTTTGTTTACACCTCATGTTTCAGTCACCAGAGAAATCATTCAGGTAATAACCAGACTCTTGTGATTCGTTAATCGCCAGTAGCTCTAATGGAAGTTAGAAATTAGTCATACATTCATCAATATTATTGAAATGAATGCATTACTACGTTGTGATATTTGCTAATGTTTTCAAGACGCTCGGAAAGTATCAACAAAGGGGAAAACTTTTTAGTTAGTTACTCAGATGAAAGTGGCAACTATACTAAACCCATGTTTTCTATTCATATTACTAAAGTGATCAAACACAAGAATGGAAATCACAACCTAATTACTAATAACATCCATCTTGCTTAAAACTGGTGTTTATTCTGGATACCCAAATTGTCGTATATTTTTATAAGAGAGTATATCACATAAGATATATCATTAACTTTGAGTTCATTGAATATTATTATCTGCACACAATCAAAATCCCTTTCTTCAATATTGTCTTCTGGATCTTAAACTTTGAGCTCATGTTTTCTTAAAACACTTTGTTTCGAATGTAAGTAGAATTGCAATATATTTACTTCCATTATTCAGTATTATAGTACATTCAAACAGCGTCAACTGTACTTTATCAACAAAGTTAGTTTCAATGACAGGACTATGTTTCTGAATTAAATAAATCAGTTCTGTTCATGATATCCTATTCTTACATTCTATTACGGTGGGTGATACGTGAATGCTGGTACAACGGAAATGAATCGCTCAAATTGGTTGGACTTGGGGTTTCATATGGTGGGCACGAACTCTTATTTTATTATTTTAAGATTATATTTATTTAATATTACAGCAACTAACGTGTATTTGTACATTCTGTATCGTTCTTTTGATGACTACAAAAATAATTTATTTTTCGATCTTCTCAGAAAAATTCAAGAATAGCATATGTAAACCTACCATACCATACATGCCAAAACAAATGAAAATTCAGACGAGTCGATCTTAATAATCTGCTTTAGAAAGGGAAAGTACCTCCAACATTACGAGACACCAGTAAACACAAACTATGAGAAATCATGTAAAATTGCTCACTTGCCAGAAATTACTAAAAGCTTGTGCTGTTACCGCCCACACCATTAATTTTATCTTATCCTAGGAACTCCTACAGTTATTTTTAAAAGAAATTTAAAACGAATTCAAATTCTCTATTCTTTATGTAGGAGCAACTAAGACGAGATATTTAAGTCACAAGTATCCTTGTTTAATTTGCTGTCACCATTGATCAAAGTAGTACTCAGAGAAGAAGACATGATCGTTAATTGAGGGAAATAGATACACAAGCCGTCGGTGCAAAGTCTAGTACGAGAACAAGAGAAGGGAGAAATTATTAGGGAAACCACAACCATGTTTCCACAAATTAGTTTTCTCTACTGTGACGAAAGAAAATGCTACTTTTAGACTAATAATCAAATTTGCCCAAAATACTGCAGAAAAATGCATTAAGTCAGTTGTAATCACGTATAGACAAAGAAAAGAGGAGAAGATGTGTTTGTAAACAAGTTCTAAAATTATTTCAACTAAAATGCCGATATTTATTAACTTTGAGAATTATTAGAATGAGAGAATTATTTTTCTACTTAATCTATTATGAATGCTTCTCTATATGTAAAGTCTTATTTGTCGAGGTATTTTCTTTAAGCAGGCGTAACTTCAAAGGAATTATTAATTCAATTTCAGACATTGAGCATAATATAAACAAATCTCCTAGAAGTTTTCTTCGAAGTTATCTTACAAGTATATAGAATTTACTTGTTAAAACGTAGAAGAAAAGTAGAACCTTAACAACAACAACAAAAAATCACTTTCAAAATAAATTATAAAAGAATTAAATATTTTAAATAGGGAACATAGAACTACGATGCCAAACTAAATCAAAATCACCCAGTTCTAAGAATATAATTGGACTAAATAGGCGTCTTCATTAGCACAATGGAAAACAAATCCAGCAAATAGTGCAGTCAAATGTCAAATTGATTATTCCCTCCATAGCTCTTGATAGCCCATTTGTTACAGGCTATGCATGAAATCCAATCTTCCCCTTGTTTCCTTCTTGAATTGAAAATACAGTGTATATACCAGGAATACACTGCCTGAACTAATATTTGAGTGTTTCAACACTTCCAACATTAGAAAGTGAAAGTAAGCAATTTTTCTTTCTTAACAGTCATTGCTCCTTTCTCATACATAAAAGCGTGATCTATTAAACTTCTAATAGTTTTCTCCTGTACATTTCAACCTTTCTGTAACAATAAAGTAAACATACAAAATGTCATTTCAATAGTATGGTATCAGCGTTACGCTCTAACAGCGTGCCACGTCTGCGCTGTAACAACTACTCCTAGGTATCCATATTAAATTTAACAGTCGCACCTTCAGCTCATTTGCTACTGCAGGTACCAAAAGTGCAGGTGATAAGTATTATGTCAAGTAGGTAATGTGCTTTGTGAATAGGGTAGTGCTACGCCTAGCAAAATTATTGCAAATTAGTTATTCAATTGTATCTTCTGTAATAACTAGCCCTTTGCATGAACTCTGTAGAAAGTGTTCCTTTTTAGTTTATTAATGAAGAGTGACTTAAAATTAAAGAACTTGGAGCCGCATTGCCTGATACAAATATTGTACAGAGAATTAAAACACAGGAAAGACACTTCCATAGGTTTTTTTTTAGAAAAACATTTAAAATAATTAGATTTTTATGTGGTTATTATTGCTGAGTGGGAAAACGTATAAACTGCATATAATGAAATCTATATGCAACAGAACCAAAAGCAGACAGGTTAGGTTAGTTACGTACTTTCTATCCAGAGTTGGGCCGATAATAAAGATGCATGGGCTCATTCGTTATGGTATTTAATTGGATTGGAGATATGCTTCACTAAACTACAGATCATATTCCAACTTTACCATTTAGATTTTTATTGCAAACGTAGCAAATCAAGTAGTTGAATATTTCCACATTCTCAAAGTAATAATATCGAAATCCCTGGAAATTCTCATTGGACTACAAAATTCACATAATTAAAAATACTTATCTGGTTTGATTCAAAATCTTATAAACTCTTGTTACGAAATTCATAATATTGGATAACATCTGTTGAAATCATAATTGAGATTAGACATCAATATGAAATTAAGAAAACCCCGTAAATTCACTATTCAATAATGACATTATAATACATGTTTGAAATTCGTGCCATTACATTCTAGAAACAAATTACGTTATTTATCTGTTTTCCTCGACACATGATCAACTCGACTTATATAGTTTGAAACAGTGAACTTTATCTTTTAAAGGTTCATACTTTCCATTGTGACAGTTATGAAGTTAGAAATTGACTCTATTGTTTACCTTGTCCCTTATATGGCGGGGAAGAAAAAAATAGGAATCACTGATCAACTACCCAATCCTACCCCAAATAGTGCAATCCCAGAAGAAACAACCACAGGCCTCCACTCATTAAGTGCACTAATTCATGCACTGAAATATATAATGCACTGAAATATCTGGTGTAGTAAAAAGTAATCCATTATTTTTGCATGACATTGAAGGCTTGACTTACCATAGTTAGAATGATCCGATTTAGGTCACATATGCGCCGTTTTGTTCGATAACGTGTTGCCATTTGGAAGGTAATATCATGCCTCTTTCATAGAAGCCCTTGTCCCTATTGGCAAAAAATTGAGACAGTCGATGTTCACAAGCCTCTCTTGACGCGAATTTTGCACCAGCAAACGTGTTCGCCATGGACAGGAACAGATGGTAATCACTCGGTGTCAGGTCCGGACTATAAGGTGGATGCATAAGAACCTCCCAAACAAGCTCCCGGAGCTTCTGGTGAGTCACTATCGATGTGTGTGGCCTGACGTTGTCCTGGTGGAACACAATGCCTCTCCTATTGGCCAAAGCTGGCCGCTTCTGGGCGATTGCTGCCTTCAGACGGTCCAATTGTTGACAGTATAGTTCCGAGTTAAGGGTTTGGCCGTAGGGGAGCAGCTCATAGTAGATAATTCCCTGCCAATCCCACCAAACACACAGCAAAACCTTCCTGGCCGTCAATCCTGGCTTGGGCACCGTTTGCGCCGGCGCACCGCGCTTCGACCACGACCGTTTCCGCGTGACGTTGTCGTAAGTGATCCACTTTTCATCACCAGTCACCAACCGCTTCAGAAATGGGTCGCTTTTGTTGCGATTCAGCAGCGATTCGCAGATGGAAATTCGGTCCATGAGGTTTTTTTGCGTTAACTCGTGTGGCACCCATACATCAAGCTACTTTGTGTATCCAGCCTTTATGCAAATGGTTCCACACGGTTTTTTGTGCAATGTTTAGCTCTTGGGCAATCGAAACAGTGCTTACATGACAGTCGGACGCGACAATATTCATGATTTTATCGACATGTTCGACACGTGGCCTTCCAGTGCGTGGTACATCTTTGACGTCAAAATTACCGGAACGGAATCGACGAAACCAAAATTGCGCGTGATTGGCTGTTACAGTATCAGGACCATAAACACTATTCACATTTGCAGCCGCCTAGCTTGCGTTTTCGCCTTTATCGAAGAAAAACTGTAAAATATAGCGTATTTTCTCTTTGCTAGTGTCCATTTTGACGCGCGCTCACCCAACACTGAGTCAACTCATCACAACTATCTGAACAGTGTTTGTAGTACGCAATCTCATCGTTTGAACGCCATCTCGTTGTACCAGATCGGACTTATACAACGCGAGATACAGATCATTGAAGCCATCTATTGGCAAAATAATGGATTACTTTTTACTACACGAGATATCAGCGTCTTTATCTAAAGCATTTCAATCAGTGAGGCTCTCCAGTTTGTTAAACAACTTAGTTTCATAGGGTTTTCCCCCTCGATATGCAAATATTGATTCAATAGTTATCTGACTAATAGAGCTCTTCAGGTAAAAACTAACAATCTTTTATCTTTCTCTCCTCATTTAATGAACGGAATTTCAATTGTCACCCCAAGGGTCTGTGGTTTTCAATACACACAGTACACAGTATGCGTCAATGATATTTGTACAAGGGTCTTTTACTCAAAGCCAATGTTCTATGCAGATGATTAAAATCTTATAGGTAAAATAAATACTGAGCAGGGCGTTGATAGACTTCAAGCGGATATAATACATTTGAAATTGGTGTTAAGAGAATAAAATGAAGGTAAACACCGTCAATAACTATACAAGTTAAACGAATTATAGGGCAAGCAGGTATTATATATAAAAAATCATATGATCACACAAGTCGAAACAATAAAAGATCTAGGTAATGATAAATTACAATTTTATGATTATTTAGCTACTATAGCTATAGAATCGAGAAAACTTATAGGTTATATCTTTAAACAGTCGTGGGAACTAAAAAGCATAAAGACACCATATATAAAATTTTGGCAAGGCCAAAACTTGAATATGCTTCCATAATTTGGTACCCTACTACAAAAACGACAAGAATTTAGTAGAAGTTGTCCAAAAATAAGTTTTTATGTTTTAAGTTCAGACTAAGATGCTATTCTTTCAGCTATGAGCACAATAAGAAGCAATATAGCTAAATAATTCATTGACGACTTGCTAACGTATAAAATAAACTGTACGTATCTGTTACAAAAGTTAAAATTCAATTCCTTTCCACTGTAGCAGGACTCCCAATTTTCTTGCTGCCAAAGATGTTACAGGCGGTCTTCTGTATAGGTTGCTAAAAGATTATAATAAGTATTTATGAAGCCTAATTTTGTCAATACTGTCTGTTACTGTTAATGTATACTTTCCTTGTATTTTATCTTACCAGTTTTCTTTAATGTGTTCATACTAATTGACAAATCTTTTTACTTTAAATAATTAAAGAAATATCGTCAAAAGAATATTGCTCACTATCATAGCATATTTGAAGTTGCCTGACTTGATAGATCGATATAATAGACCAGGGATCTCCAAACTACGGCCCGCAAGTGAACATCGGCCCGCGAGCACCAGCGGACCGGACATGCCCGTGCCTCTATAGTTTATTTTCCATGCAGGTAGTGCAACTGGGAGTTAGGCATAATTTAATGCTAGGATGTTGTTGAAACTTGCAACATTTGCCTTTTCCTCACCCTTACCTCACAATAAGGCGCTCAAAAAATCGCGTTATAACTTTTCCGCAGCTAAGCATGCGTACTGCAGTATAATATGGTAAGTCATTTTCTTCAATCTCTTCAATAAACTTACGGGATTGACGATGATTGAGCGCATGTGATCTGATATAATTGACAGCTGTGACATGACTGGCTTTAAAACTTCTGACATATCCAAGCATTTATCGCACAAAGACTGTTGATGAATGATGCAATGTACTATTAATTGTTTTGAACCACCGTCATTTTCCACGGTCTTTGAAACGAGAGCAACATCTTTATTTTTCCATACATGTTTTTGCCACCATCAGTAGTGATACACTTCCAGTTTTTCCATTGAAGATTGTTTTTATGAACAGTATTTTCAACTCCTTTAAAAGTATCTTCTCCAGTGGTCGTACCGTTAATGCTATGAACGTCAAGAAGCTCTTCATACACTTCATAATTTTAATCTATTCCTCGAATAAAAAGTAACACCTGAGCAGTATCTGAAACATTTTTTGACTCATCCAGGTCCAAAGAGAACTCTACGTGTCGATTTTTGTCGGACAATTGAGTTAATATATTGTCTGTAATGTCATCAACTCTTCGAGTCACAGTGTTTGCTGACAAACTGATGTTTTTAATTAAATTAGCTTTTTCTGGACACATTTCTTCTGCTGCAGCAATAATGCAATCCTAACTAGCACGAGTTGCTGCTTCTTGTCCCCTCAGCATTTACTTTCTTCTACAACAATTGCTGAGCTTTCAACCCGCGTTTCAAAGATTCATATTTTTCTAATCGTAGGCTTCCTGTAAATTTGGAGTAGTTCTGAAAATGTTTAATCTCATAATGACGTTTAATATTGTATTCTTTGAGGGCTGATATTGCTTCATTGAAAATTATACATTGCCTTATTACTTGACTTAATCACTAAATATTGATATCACCACTGCTCTTTAAATGTTCTGCACTCACTATCTATCTTTCGTTTCTTTTCCATATTTATACAAATCCACGCAAAAGGGACGTAACTTCAAATCAAAATAATGCCAATTAACAATATTAAGAGCAGGGGTTCTGAGTAAACAAAATGCACTGGAATTATTTATCTTTAAGACATTTTTAATTAAACTAAACACTCACAATTAAACACACTGTATTTTTACTAAGAAATTATAGTCACAAAACACACTAGATGGCCGCCATTTGACCAAAATATACATTACAAATGCACATTAACGAACAGCAGTTCCAAGTTAAGCTAAAAGAAACGTAAATGAACCAAATTTACTGTAAAGCTGTATTCATTGAATTACTACCATTGCACAAGAGTCTTTTCATCACATCATAATGTTATGTATTATACGGTCTGAGTCTTAGGTGGCTAAAGGCCATAAAGTTCAGTTCAATTCAAGTCATATACTTAGATATACAGTATAAAATGCATCATGCTTTCATATGATGACATAACGTCTTTCTTTCATTTCTTTTATATCACCGAAAACAAAATTTTAGGTTTCTATTGGTTAAAATGTATAGCTTTATATAAAATTTGAGTTTTAGGTCTATTGATAGCGAAGCTATAGCTAACAGAAGCCTTACATCCCCCTCATTCTATCCGTCCGTGTCCAGAAATTAGGTCTCAGGAACTACAGGAGGTAGAGAAGTGCTTAAGATGCCGTTGGAAAGGTCTTGACAGAACTAGATCATGACCTCTGAAACACTGATTTTGATTGGTTCAGTGTTGCCAGCCCAGAAAATCTTCTAAAATTTTCTTAAAAATTAATTGTTCAAATTGCAGAATTCATCTAGACCTAGCTGCCAAACTTGGCATACACATCAGTGGACCAATATAAAACACTGAGAGAATCCACGTTGCAAAGCAACCCTCTTACCAGTGTTGACACTTGACAGACTATTTTCTAAAAAATTATCTTTTTTCATATTGCTTCCATTATTTTATTCATAGCAACACCAAACTTAATACAAACATTTTTTGATACAGTAGTAACATACTGGGAATGTTCCCGTTCCACAGAAAAATCGCTCTCAGTGTTGCCAGCCCATGCAAAAAATGTAACTCATGAACCATAAGGTGTAGAGAGAGATGCTTGAGGTGTCGTTCGAAAGGTGTTAGCTAGATTAGCTCATTCAAAGCGCAAGTGCATGGGCAAAGGTAAGCAGCCGGGGGTTTAGAGTAGCAGCCTTCGACCACTTACATGAAATTTTCCTAATAGTTGAAATATAAGCGTTTCTAAAAGAGGAAATACAATTGCTAACCATTGAGATACCCCTGGAATCCTGTTGTCAGTGTAGCCATCTCATGCCAAAAGTATATCTCATAAACCAAATGCTATCAAGGGACCAGATTCTTTGCGATTGTTTGTAAAGTGGCAGTTCTAACTTGTTTTAGTTTGCAGTTTCTTTTTTCATCATCAGTTGCCTTCTCTCCCTTGTTATGATTACCACCGTGTGTCTTAATCTAAGATATAGATAACCCTAACAGCACAAAATTTCGAGCCAATATCGTCCCAACTACTGGGCTAAGTTTCATCAATGTTGGCCGTTACTGGTCCACTATTGAGCCGATATTCTGCGCTGCTAAGATAATATATATTTCAAATGACAGATCACATATTTTTGAAAATATATTCCAAGTTTCCTTTATTTTGAATAGCTTCCATGTTATTCAATAGCCTCTTCACGATCTCTGTGTGGTGTATTTAATATAGCTTTTCTGAACTTTCTATATAATACTCTCAGTATCTGCTATATTACTTTATTTAATTTGGTAGGTAGTTGTATGGCATTAATAATAATGATGATATTAATAATAATAAGGAAATTGATGTGAATAAGATGTGAGTGGCAATTCGTGACATAGTAAATGGATCAGCAAAGGAGCGTGTAGGTGAGAAGAAAAAACAGATAAAAAAGTCTTGGTTTGATAAAGAAAGCTTCGTGAGGAACGGAAACAAGTAAGCCAGAGATGGCTAAATAATAAAACAGAAGCAAATACAAACCATTACAGAAACGCCAAACGCGGGCTCAGAAACATAAAGCTAAAATATCTCACGCAAATAGTTCAGGAGACAAAGAAAAATGTTAAGACAAATAACATTAGATATCTATACAAAAGGGTAAAGTGTGTAGGAAACACTTACCAGCCAAGGTTAGAGATGATCAGAAATGAACCTGAAGATCTTCAGGCTGATGCGACTAAAATTCTCGATGTTCGGAAAACGTATTTCGACAAGCTTCTTACCCAAAGGTGAACAAACAAATGCATTTTAAATCCATACCACAGAACCGTGGATACCGACACCTATCGAGATCGATGTCAAAATACAGCAGTGTTCTGGCTCTGCGCTCCGCCCCGCAACTTTCAGTTGGTGCACCGTTTATTATTACTCTCGCGACATCTCCGTCTCTAAAGCTCGTGCGTTCCACCCCCCACCAGCACCACGGGGGTTGCGGGAGTGATTTATACACCCTTATCAAAATATCAGTAAAGAAATTTAAAAATCCAAATTACCAGAAAATGACAACATCCCATCCGAATTAATTAAAGCGGGAATAATGGCACTAGTCAAGGAGCTACATAATTTGATAAGTACAATGTGAAGAAAGGATGAGCTCTTAAAGGAATGGAAAACCTCAGTAATTACTTGCGGTGAAAAACAGTCTAACCCACAACACCATATTGTTGAGAAAAGTAAGGATAAGTATGCAAACCAAAACAATTACTTATATACATATATATATATATATATATATATATATATATATATATATATATATACCGGGATACTGAATGAGGTTTAGATGTTTGTTCCTATTTTCCTCAAGAACAAAATTTTCTGGCTTTGACTGTGTTTCGTCGCATAAAGGCTATAAATCTGACAGTAATAATTATCGCGGAATCTCTTTACTCTTAACATGTAACAAAGTGATAAGTAGCATTCTGCTAACACACCTAAAGATGAAATACTTAGATTAAATAATTGGAGATCAACAATGTGCGTTCAGAAAAAATATATCCACGTTGGACTAGATTTTCGCCTTGAGACAATTATAGAAGAAATGGGAATACAATGGGACTGTTCACCTGTTATTAATTGATTTTAAGAAAGCATATTACTCTATCAGCAAGTCGCAGTGTCTTCAACTCGATACATCTGAATATTTTTCATGTATGAACAGTTGCGAATGATTTACTTAAGTATATCGGGAGCAGGTTTGTTCTCCGTCAGTATTGATGTGAGTTTATATACTTCTTTATTTCAGCTCTATTTCGTAGGATTCATGTCTTCACTAACATCTATCCATGTCATAACTTGCAGGTAAGTCTGTTGCAAGTGACATTTTGTAGTTGAGTTTGTAGATGTTTGTTTTTCACAAACTGAGATGAAAATTGTTATATATTGGAAAGTTTGTTTATTTTAGGTTAAGTTCCATAGATGTATTTTAATTCTTAGTTGGTATGAATTGACTACATTTCCTCGTATATGACAAGGCATGAATTAACTGTTTGAGGACAACGTAGTAAATGAGCTACGCCGTAAAGTCTTATTTCAATTTTAGTATTTTATGAAGAATGTGTGTTCATTAAAGTTGGGTTGGATGTGTCTATGAAAGATTGTTATTATGATTTATTTATATTTGGAGAAGGAGGAGTGATTGTTATAGATTGGAAAGTTACAAGTTTTCATGCTCTATGGAATGAGTAAAACAATTGAAATGGGTAAAATGAAAATAGTTTCTGAATTTATCGTTTGAAGCAATAAGATACTAATTAAAGTAGTAATGTATAATGTGACATTGCAGAAGGGATATGAGTTGTGGTTTCAACTTAAGAAAGGATGTTATGTTATCATATGGGAAATAAATATGTGATATTGTGCATTCCATTTTACTATATGAATCGCTTACTGCAGAAAGGCAACATGTCCACATTTCCTAATTTCACAAAAGATACAAAACAGTGCATAAAACCATACAGTTAGTACCTCTACATGCAGCAAACGAAAAATTGAAGGCGTTCCCAAGCCGATGCTATCGTGCGAACAAGTTTTCTTTCTGTGGTAAGCGATCTATTGATCCACTCAAAACAGTAATCGTCAAAGAAATGAAATGTGTAAATGTTGGACTAGTTGCCTTTCTGCCGTAAGCGGTTCATATATATATATAGAGAGAGAGAGAGACATGGAGTAACAGGACTGATGAGAAATATTGCTGTAGTCTATATTTGGTGGACATCTTCAAGGACATGATCTTCAGTGTATTGATTGAGCTTTAGTGGTAGTTCTATGAATACATGCTTAATAAAGGGTTTCAAAGTATAAATGCAGTGTTTTAAATTCGGTATTTGACCGAACCATTTTAGGAAGAATATGGGTACACTTTAGATACTCCCCAGAGTATAATGAAATGAATATATTGCAATCTAATGGTCATCTCAGAATATATGGATTATATTCGAACCCTACTCCATAATATATTTAGATAAATATATTAATTGCGAATCGAGGATTTGGCAATCGAGAATAATAATTAGATAATATAAGCTTATGGCGATTGATGAGTGCAAGTTAGTAGAAAATTACGAAGGCATCTTCTAGTATAATGTTTCTTGCGTTTGATGATCAGAAAGATAAAATATCATACTACCTTGAAAGATTCAGATTTCATTTTAAAGTAACAGAGTTGGATTCGGTGAAGTCTGCAAGTTTACTTTTATCATTACTAGATAGTACAACATTCGATAAGCTACTGATTCAAGACAAACCTAATAGATTTGATGTATTTAATCTATAGCAAATTGAAGATCTGGTGTATGTTATATTAGATACACCAACTAGTTTCTGTACAGCCAAGTTTTATTTTCATAGGTAGTCATAACATGAAAGACAACCATTGAACTACTATATAACAGCAGTTACGTTCTCAAGCAATGAATGGCAATTATGAACCTTTTCTAGACGAGGCGTTCATTGATCAATTAATATTTGAAATTTGTGATATGGATCTACGAAACTGATTGTTGGTGAGTGGTATACTTACCTTCAAAGATGCTGTGGAATTTTCTGTACACCATGAAATGGGAAAGGATAACAATGAACTGTCAGCACAGTAACGTCAAGTAAGTATACTAAATACTGAGGTGAATGTACTTCCTCAAAATTTCGAAGGTAGCAAATCGAAATCAAATGTAACTGATTGATCTGATTTTATTAGAAATTTCCTTTTAGTTCTAGTCCACGTCCACAAAAATCACGTCTTTCATACAGACCAAAATGCATTTTTGTGGGTTAATTGACCACTTTAGAATCAGATATAAGCAGTGTCTGCAGAAAATCAATTAACAAAAAATATCAAGGAGAAAACAGGTGTCAGATGATGTACAGGCTTAATGATCATCAATCGAAATAAGAGACATTCATTGTATCAGGATTTGGGATCAATGACATTTGGCCAAATTGCATAGATTCAAAATGTGTATTACCAGCGTTTACACCAATGTCTTAGTACTCAGGATAAGTGGGTACATACTTTCGTAGATTTTGGATGTGGATATAAACTCATGGATACGGATACATCTGCTACTCTCGCATTAAAAGTGTTATGGAATCTAGTCATAAATTATTAAAAGATGTCAGTAAGAATTATATATATAAATCACAGCCATATTCAATCCACTACTGGATGAGGCCTCTTCCCGAAGGAAGGAGTATTTCTACTGCTTCCACACTGACCAGGCGGGTTGGGAGAGGAGAACCAAGCTCTCACTTTGATCGCTACTTTCTTTTACTCACAGCAGCTTCCCAATTGTCCTCACGATGCTGGGTCAACACCGAAATTTTTTATCTCCCACCGGGAATCGAACCCGGGACCGCTCGCACTGAAGTCGAGCGCGCTACCGACTAGGTTACTTTTTTTAACTTAGTTCTCCCTAAGCGGGCCATTTCCTTATTAAATTAATTCAGTTAACCCTATTCCAATTTACCTTACTGTTGCACCTAACTACTGATAACACAGTTAAAATCACATCCATGCCCAAGGCGGGATTCGAACCCGCGATCCTGGAGTCGCTAGACTACCGCGCTAGCCCACACGACCACCCGGATCGGCAACAACCATAAGTAACATAAACAAATATTTTTCAAGTTGTAACAAAATAAAAAAAAAAATATATAATAAATGTTTAAACTTAGCCTTGATTATTCACAAAGGCTACGCACATAGGTAAAATAACTTTGCCATCTGTCTATAAAAAATGACAACTTTCAACCATCTTACATACTTCTTGGAAGATCAGCAATGGTTATTCGGAAATTGGAGACATAAGATGCAAAAAATGGTTGCATTAGAAAACGAGATGCAGGATGGGTATCCAGGTTCCAACACGATACATAGACCAGCGACTTTACTACCAACCGAAATATTAAGAAATTGCAACGAATAAACACACTAGATAACATTTGTTTCAAGTATTCCAAGATATTCACTATTTGAAACAAGCTATCAATACGCTAACTAGCAATCAAAATGATTTACAAGAATGTTTAGTGCAACAGCAGAACTCAATGACGCAATAGATCTTACAAGAACAGTCATTAAGTAAGAGATCCGAGAATCAAAAGCGTCATAATGAATCACACGAATCACTAATACATAAGAGTTCCGAGAAAGGAGTGCATACGCAAGTAAAGGAAGAAGATAACTTGATAGTTTCCACTGGAGTGTTAAATACAATTTCGGATAAATTGACAAAACCAAACATTAAATACATACTTTCTGAAGTGAGGTTGGAAAATAATGTATTTCATCCTAAAGTTGTAGAAAGTAAAGGAATTTGGCAACTGTGGCTGGAAAAGTGATAAACAGAGATAAAAACAGACAAGAAACGATTAAGAGATATTTCCCTATCTAATTTTAGATTTTATCTCATTAGATTAGCTTTAATTTAGGAACATAAACATTTTCGTGAGGATTAAATAACAGGATACGATCTTTATTTTGTTATTGTAATTGTGCCATGCATTGAATTAGTATCATCCACGTTTGAATTGCATTATTTAGAACTAACAGCTACTGAGTAACAATGGTATTTCTTTTATTGTGAATAATCAAGGCTAAGTTTACATATTTTTTTTTATTTTGTTACAACTTGAAAAATATTTGTTTATGTTGCTTATGGTTGTTTGGTGTATTATCAAGATTGGATTACGATTCATGTGTTTATTTTAGGTTAAGTTTCATTGATGTATTTTAATTGTTAGTTGGTATAAACTGACTACATGTATATGACAAGGCATGAATTAACTGTTTGAGGAGATAGTCTTGTAGTAAATGAGCTACACTGTATCGTTTTATTTCAATTTTAATATGTTATACATATAGATGATATAAAGAATATGTGTTCATTAAAGTTAGGTAGGATGAGTCTCTGATAGATTGTTATTATGATTTTTTTAGGAGTGACTGTTACAGATTGGAAAGTGTATTTAACTACAAGTTTTTAAACTATGGAATAAGTAAAACAATTGAAATGCGTAATATGAAAATATTCTTTCTGAATTTATGGTTGAAGCAATAAGATACTAATTAAAGTAGCAATTTAGTATGTGATATTGTGTACACCATTTTACTATATGTAAATGAACTTTGAGGAAATATGACTGATGAGTAATATTAGTGTAGTCTTTATTTGTTGAACATGTATAGACATCTTTAAGAATATGTTCTTCGGTGTGTTGGTTGTGTTTTAGTTGTAGTTGTATGAATTCATGATTAACAAATAAATGATTGTTTCAAATACGATAATTGAACGAAGCATCGTAGGCATAATATGAGTACAGTTTGTAGTATAATGAAATATCTATTTTGCAATCTAATGGTCATCTCAGAGTATCTAGATTATATTTGAACCCTACTCCATAATATATTCCTACTGAAGCAACCTAGTACATACACGGGGAATGGTGGAGAGGGGCTACATTTTGGAGTGCATGATCAACGTTTTTGCCAGTTTGAAATCCACCAAATTGGATGGAGGTCAATTTTGTTTAATGGAAAGTAGGTCGTGTAACATATCAAACAATACTAGAATATTTTCAGAAAATAATTCCAAGTGCTAGATTTGACCTACTTGTTACAGCGTCGGATATACCTTCACTGAAAATTTGCAGCGCATTGCTACATTTATCCAGTGGCACAGTTTCAGTTAACTCTGTTAACGTAGCAGGTAAGTAAAAACGGATACCTGTAATGATTTTCTGGGAACATTCTAGTGTTGTTTGTGCCACACGATCCACTTTCAATTTGATATAATTGATCTCTATCCAATATGGTGGATTTCAAGTTTGTCGACACGTTGATCATGTACTCCAAAATCTAGCTCCCAACCTTCCACATTTGTGCATTACGTTGCTTCATTTTCTTGCCGGTTTGTGAACTACAAAACTGTAGTGGGACATTTGAATTTGAATCTGAATTTATTTTATGGCCTTCTGGCATCTTTGGCTCAGACCGGGATGGGTTAGTTAGTGGATGTGGAAGGTATAGGCCAGGGCCCTACTTAAGATACAATTACAGCATTCGCCTGGTGAAACTGTGGGAAAATCTCCGTCACAGTAATCGGTCGCGGGCTTTAAACCTACGTATCTACCCTTTGCCTGTCCGAAGCCCGCGACTTGCAACCTGGACCGCGCGGGCTGGGTATTGGGACTTTAGAATTACCCTATACATTAGTGGTTACCATTTACTGTTTATTGATGTGCATAAATCAATGACTAAATATTCCAAAACATATCGGAAATAAATAAGTACTTTAGGTTTTTCTATGCGAAATGTTTATTCTCTCTCAATATTACACTTAACATGTTACTTAATACAAATTTGAATAAATATAATGCATAGTTTTCGATGAAGAGATGTTTAAATGATAAGCTGTACTTCTTTTTATTTTTATTTATGAAGGACTGTAGCCGATAATGAAACATTTCATCTATTTCAAAAGTGTACGCAAGATATCCTTGAGAACTTATCGTAAACGTTTAAGCAAAGAGTCTTGCCATTTGGAAAAAAATATTCAAAATGGAAATGTCGAGACTGTAATTTGTAACGCAACGATATTATTAGTGTGAATGCATCACTACTCCATATAGTATTATTAACGATCTGTATGAGAACGCTTCTTATTTGAGTCGCTTGCTATTTGGAAAATGTTTAGTGAGACGTTTTATTTTTCATTTGTACCGTTTCTACGATGAAATATTGTGCATACGAATAGCTGCATTCCATGAAGGACAACTGAAGAAGGTAAATATATATTTTTTATATTCTTTTTTTCTCATTTATTCAGAATATGTTTGTTAAAATGACGTCAAGCATTGTAATGATATGCTTATTTAAGATGTGCTTCAATGTTTGAGATGTGATATCTGGGGAAAACATTGCAATGGTTAACAACCATTAAAGGTGTTAGCTTCTCTTATCTTCAACTAACATTAGTAGTATACAACTATGATTACATTTCACCTTTCAGAATATTATATTCCTTCTCATTTGTGGCCAGATTTTAGAAATGCTTTGCAACTTCCTTCTGAATATATTCGGACAGTTGCTCTTGTTGCGAAACTGGGCTTCTGCTTATAGTAGAACATAATTTAGTCTAATTTTAGGCTAGTTTTTATTAACTAATTTTCCTTGAGATACACTTATTTGGATGTGAAGTTACAACACCAAATTTATTTTAATTTTTCGAGCTAAGCTTTGTACTTTTTAGAAATGAAACTCCTCCGAGATTTCTGGACCGGTGATCAATTTTTCTACAGGCATAGTGGTTGTGGTGGAGAAGGTTAATAGAGTAAGAGATTAGTCAAAAGTTGGATGATTTCCGTGGTAACGAAACTCAAAGAAAAAAGGATTTTAACTAATTACGCAAGAACGGCTGGACCTATTACATCTAACTCGGTATTCTGATAGAGTAGACAATGTAATGTGTAATATTTTTATATTTCTAAAATTATTGTTTTTCTCCAAAATGGCTACTTTTGGTTGACAACATCTTCTCTATTACTTAATCTCTGAGTTTAAATTTTCAAGCTATAGTCTAATTTGATTGACTGGCTGTTTGTAGCTTCAGTTTAATTTGATAGGCTCTTGAAGGTCAGAAGCGGGAAATGTCTGCGTTGGTGTAACCATGTGCTTGTAAAACCAGTTGGTCTTACGAATACCGTCTGTGTTAGTTTATATGCCGTCGATATAGGCTGTTCATGTCGTTTGTTGGCAGAGAAGTACTAATATTTGTGAAAAACTATATAGATTAGTTTCTTAAATGGTGCATATAATTATGAATCACTCAGATATAATAATTTGATGGAAAGAGATTCATTTCCCATAGTGTGTGTAAAAGATCATAATAGAATCAGCAACCACTAGTATTTTCTTGCTATTTGGATACGGGAATTATGTGTATTGTATTCCCCAAGGTTCTTATAACACAACGTTTTAAGAGTAGAAACGGAAAAGTAGAAAAAATGGAAAAGGTGTAGAAAAAAATGGAAGAATTTCTTTTCATGGTGTGATTCATTTTGTAAACCAAAGAAGGGAGAAAAGTGTTCGGAAGTGTGTATCTTTATACTACTTTTCATAGTGCTGGTGATTTTGCTAAAAAGAGTGAAATTGGAATGCAAGTTCAATGGTTTTTTGTCTTGTTTCACAGTAGTTTCCTGGGTGTATTGGATTTCTAGCTGTGTATGTTCAGTAGCTGTAGAGCACGTAGGAGATGGAGTTTCTAGTAATTTAGAATATTGGGTTCCCAATTTCACGGAAAGTTACGATAGTAAATTCAAATGCTTAGAGAGTTGCAGTACGATACGTAATATCTCCATTAGAGCAATACGGACACTTTCGAAGGGTTTTACAATTTGTCTAGGTTTGATAATTCAAAAGTAATATAATTTGATTCAAAGGAGCGTAAAAATCAAGAAATTGAATTAAGTTCCTCAAAGGAATATTTCTTGGGTGTTCCAAAATCAGTAATTTAATTTTAATATATGTATCTTTGTTTCTACTTGGTTAGGAAAGGAAGTAAATTTTTCAGTTTTAATGAGAAAGTATTTTTTGTTATTTAATAGAATGCTCAGTTAGTATATTCGTCTTTCCTTACATTGAAAAAGAAGTTATATTTTTTTTTGTTCAGTTTGCTCATACATTTATTCCATGAAAATATTTAATTTCAGAATAAGAAATAAAAACACAAAGTTTGACCTAACTATTTGCCTAATCTTTGAACTTCACGTAAAGATAGCAACTAAGGAACCGGATAAATGTGGATATAGTAACTTGTTTAAAGGCCAGAGATGTTACCATTCCATGGATGTCCAGATCGGGAGGAAACAGGTGATTATTCTATTTCTTTGTGAAAATTTATTCTGGTTGCCGAGGATAAATGCTTAAATTGGTTATATTTCAGGATTAGGAAATATCATATTCACGGACTTCAAATACATACATGCAACTAGAACTGACGATAATGAGAATGCTTGTTGACTATTCGATTGTTTATGCTTATTCTATTGTGTGGACCAGTGATAGACTTATGCCATAGTAACAGCATCTTTCTATTCTCAAGATTGAAAGTTGCTGAACACACTGGTAATAATTTGGTATTTACTCTATTATAATAATCCTTTAAATAGACACTCTGACGTATTATTTACGTATGACAATCCACATAAAAGCAGTTCTCAATATTTGAAAAAAATAATATTGTCTTTTATTATCCCACGAATGGTAATCATAAGTTCCGCCAATTTTTCCTTTGGTTACGAAACATTCCAGTTCTGTGATGTTTGTGCTCTTGGGAAAAAAATGGAAGAAGAGCTACACATTACAACAACACTCCATGTTTCGAGCATAACAAAGATTTCACGTTACCGTTTGCATTCGGGCCTCACGTGAGAACGTTTAGACAAGTTGTCTTCAGATTTGGTATGATTGTGTTGGGCTCAACCCTTAAGACTTGAACCACATCAGAATGTCAAACTATTTACCGTTTCCATGGTAAAGAGACTCATAACACATATATTCGAGCATTATATAGGGATAAGTGATCCAAAAGCAGTCAGTCGTACTTCACATGACGATCTAGGGAAGTCACTTTAAGGCTTAAACCGTATTAGAATGCTAAATCATTTACAGTATCCATGGAAACGATACTCAATGATTACACACAAATTCGAGCATTTTACAAGAATTACTGATCCGATTGCAGCCAAACTGCACATAGCGATTTGGGAAATCCCCAACCCTGCAGCCGTATTAGTACTTTGAAGTGTTTACTGTTTCTCGCTAACGATACTCAAACACATAGCTAATCCTCTGCCACATGTGTCAATCAAAACTTTGTACGATCCTCGAGGGTAGATTATTAACATCTAAGACAAAATATCGGTAAACTGACCGGGATAATGTTAAACTAATAACAGTTTTCTTTGGTTCGAGCATCATATTAGAATCGTTAAGCCTTCAAAGTTTGTATGATTATGTAGAAATATAAAAAAATAAAAATTCAGTTAGAATAGAATGTAAAACTATTTATCGTTTCCATGATAACGAGGCTCAATTTTCTATTACATATTTGTTCTTCACCAGCGATCAAGTCCAATCAAACACGTTGCAGTTCTTTTTGTAGGTAGCAATAGTTTCCTACAATTACTACATGAGGAAGCCTTAAAACCATATATTCATCTTTGACTTCTTCCGCTAGGTACTGAGTGAACTACTTCCAAAACATTTCATACTTGCTCAGTTCAATTTTGTAGACGTCGCCAAAGATGCATGGGGTCTACTTATTGTAACAAATAAAATAAAATACGTTAAAGACAAAATAGCAAACAAACGACAAAATAAGTTAACGAACGTAAAACAAAATAATCAACGTGGTTTTATTGTTCTTTGAAATATACTGCTTTACAACAATTACAAACACTTAATTTTATTAGTACTTTAATTGCGGCTTACTTAAGCGTTACAAATTAACTTGACTTTTGTTTAATATGGAATTTAAATAAAGATGACGTTTACTACAGATTATTACTAATTTGTGTACATTTTATGATTAACTAATTAACAGACAAATTTATTTAATTATGTTTAACATTTCAGCTAATTGACTAAACTTTTTAAATAATAATAATCAAATCTGCGAACGATAAGAACTGAGGATAAGAAAGTATTTATTGTTTTTATTTTAAATTTTGACTTTAAATGCTTAGCAATGTATTATTAGAGACTGAAATTACAATTAAACTTTTGTATTCTTTTACTTACTTACTCTATGGTTTACGGAACTCGCAAGTTTATCGCCGCAGTAGCAAACGTTCTCCATAGGATTCTATTCAAAGCAAGATCAAGTCAGTTTTCATCACAAACACCTACGTCTCGAAGATCCCTTCTACATTATCCTCGCAAAGTCGTCTCGGTCTTCCTAACGATCTCTATCCTTTCGGGCATACCAACCACGATGGAATATAACCTTTGTTTCTCCTCCATCCGAGCTACATGCCTGCCCGCCTTAGTCGTATTCTTTTACATACTATAATAATAATATCGTAAATCACAAATTAAACTACATCCATTTTAATTTTTTTAATGTATTCTGCATTTCATATAATATACAAGTTCCTGATTCGATTTTTCTGTCAATTTGAACGAGAAAGTATCCAATTAAAAGGAACTTGTATATTATATAAAATATGGAAAAATATTGAAGAAAGTAAAACAGGTACAGTAGATTTTGTAAACAAGTTCCTCAATTTTGTGCTTTACGGTTTTGGAAACAAGCTTCTCAATTATAATGACTTATTTGACTTTACATCAAGGAATAATTTTACCTATGTAATTAAGAAGATCTTTACTTGTTATGATTTTACTAACGTAATTAGTACAAACTATGCTGACTAACTTATCAGAAATTTTTCTCACATAGCTGGTTTTTAATAATTTATTGAGACCAGTGAAAAATGTAATTTTATGTTAGCTACGAGTAGAAATAAATAGAAAAGGAGATTAATGTTTTTATTACGTTAGGCATTTTTTTAAAGCTTGGATGGAACACTTCAACACAGGCTAATAGTAAATGTTCCATTAGTTTTAATATATAAGATTTAAATAGTAAGATACCTGATTTAATTTAATCCTTTTAAAGTTAATGTAAAGCAAAGATCTCCAAGGATAGATGGCAGCACTATCTCCGTATGTCTAATGTATTTTTATCGTTGCACGAAATTTCCATACTACTCCTAGAAATTCAAGTCTAGAGAGTTCAAACTTTCAGGGAAGAAACTTCATAACCAATTCAAGAGTTCTATCCGTGAAAATGTTTTATTTTCTTTCTTGTTCATGTTGAAAGAACTTCATTGTTATAGGTTTGGATATCCATAACAACAATGGCAATACAATTTTTTTTAAAATAAATAAATAATATTTTGATCATACCTTTAGTAAATACTTTAATCCACAAAAGCATCTTTAACCAACATAACCACAACACTTTTAAAATGTACATAATTATTTTATCCAATATTTTCGTTTGTTATAGTTACTCTAATAATACAGTTTTTAAGACGTGCATTTACGGTCATTATCAATAAATTTAAAGCCAATTACATTGCTAAATTTCCTGTAATTGGTAAAAATAAATGATATATTTCAATTTTTAAATGAAAGCAGTCAACAAAGATTTTAAAACACCAAACCCAAGCAGCAAGTGCACCAAATACACTAAACTAAAAACTATTTAAATTTTTATAAAGGCAAAATTAAATTAAAATTTCGGAACACTATTAACAGAGGAAACATAGAATTTAAAGGACTTTCGAATAATATACAATTTTCTAAAATTCGGGTTTCATCTTTTCCGTGTAAGCCTTTTTTCGCAATGCATAATCGCATAGGTTGTGTTGGTTCCTTGAAAATATACAGAAGAATTAGAGCATATGTACCTCTTTAAATAGGAGAACGTTTTAAAAAACGGGGAGGTGTGAATTGAATTGACTATAGTGTGTATAGTAATCAACGACCAGAATGCGTTTCGGCCTAAATGAATTTTGCATTCTCCTACTACACAGGGATATAAAATATTTCAGTACTATTTTCGTTTCTCCTGGAATTTGCATTTTCAAAACAGTAAACTTTTTTTCGTTTTGGTAAAATGGAATTGTCATTCAGTGGCGGCGCAAGGCAATCTGGGACCTGATGCAAGTGAATTTGATCTAGGCCCTTTCGTGAACACAATCGAGAACACAGACTGCTATTATTGGCCATAATATCCTACTTCCCCGTTATTTCGGGCACCACGGAAACTGGGAAACTCGCGTGGGACTCACTAGCCAAGACGAAGAATTTCTCGTTCACTCGCTATACCCTCTGCATGGTAATGAATATTGAGATTATGGAGAGTCATACTTTTCAACCATCCGACTACAGGCAAGCGCACAAGTAAGAGCCCTGAAACGGCATTTTTATACGTTACCGACCACCATCGAGGTGCTCTACTGATTTATTTTAGTAATTGATTATTCACTTGTGGCGGTGACCGGCGCACAGTGGGACGAATCCCCCCACCAAAAAAAATACGGCAAAATTAATACCGTCTGAATAGTGAGGAACTACTAGTTGGATCTTGGTCAGGGGGGTTATAGATGTTCTTCACATCCACGTAGTAAACGGGATATAGCAGATTTCATCTTAACGGGGCCAAGGTTGCTCTGTTGGTAGAGCGCTCACCTCCGCTAGGGGTCGTCGGATCGATTCCTGCCCATCAATGCCATGTGGGCTTTGTGGTGGAGAAACACCGTGTGCGTGGGTTTTCTCGGGGTACTCCCGTTTCCTCCCACTTTCGTCATTCCACCAATTCATCCCATCATCATCCACACGACCTGAGCCGTAGTTGCCTAAAGGCCTTAAAATAAATTCAAAATTCATCTTAACGAAAGCGCTAAATTAGTTGTTTAGCGGGTTGGTTAGATTACAGGAGATTTCTTCATAAGTTCTGCTATCGTGAGGTAAATTTAATAGGTTAATGAGGTATCCAGCAGGTACAAAACAGTGTTTCTTTCAGAATATTTTATTCGGGTGGAGACTTGTGGTGGACTTACGAAAATTATAAATAATGTACATTGACTCTACTGTGCTAAAGATATAAAACAATAGGCCATAATTTTCCTTAACAATATGTTGCACTTCCTTAGTCACCCTCGAAAGTAACATGAACAATATGTGCTACGAGTATTATAGGCCTATACGTATATCAGTGTACGTATGAGTAATGCAAGTGAAAGAAATAGTAAAAATAAATGCTGTTGATGATATCAAAGACGCATGCTTGTTTTTGAAGCAAATGTAATTTCTAATCATGGTATAACAATAATTATCAACACTATTAGTAAACCGCAAGAACCGTACTTCAAAGCATGCCAAAACAATCGTAACCAAAAATGTGTAATCAGTAAAAAAAATATAATTATAGATATGTGAAAAACACAGAGACTAGCAATTATATTTCTTGGCGTCTTTTCCAAACAGGCCCTTGTCCAAGCACCATAAATGTTAAGAAATTGACAGAGTACCGGTGTTTGTTATACAGTTCTGATTTTTACTAATATTGGAAAAGATAAAATTATATACAACTCTTACTGTTCATTATGTTTCTGTCCTTTACTTTCGTACGAGATTCAAATGAATTTTAAGACTTTTAGAATCGCCAAATCTTACGAACATGTTCTAAAGTGATAAAACCAAGTTAACAATGCCAATATCTAAATTTCTAAATGTTTACAGAAAAATCCGTTTTGAAATGAACATCTGACTTGTAACTGCTGTAGTAATATTTCAGGTACGCGTACGTCTAGAAAAATATATCATTTACACCTTTTGCAATATTATGTCAGACACGTTAGACATTACTAAATCGTAGAAAATTTTCCAATTTCTACTCAAGAGCTCAGGACTATTCAGGAGTGCAATCATCACTTCTGAAAGATTTATATACCATTTTGGAGGTAAGAACTCATCGAAGAAATGATATGATCTTTTGTACCTTAGAAATCTGAGCGTGGGTCCCATTTCCACCACATTCCTCCAATTAGTCTGATCCATTACTCTTGCACACATCAGCTCCCATTCCAGCCAATTTCACTACACCGTTACTACTGTTAACCAGTCCTTTACTTCTCCGCTACCTTTCATTTACAAAAGGTGCGGATTCTGCTCTTGACAACAGAAACATAACAATTCTTACACTTCTTGATTTCAGTAAAGCTTTTCAATCTATAAGTCACAACATTCTGAAACGCAAATTATCGACGTTTTTCAACTTTTCGGACTTTTCTGTCAATTGGATTCAAAGTTATTTAACTGGCCGCTCGCAGTATGTATCTGTTTCTGGTATTGACTCCCTGAGAACTCTTCAACATGCGGTACCTCAAGGTAGTGTACTCGGTCCTCTTTTCTTCTTCTTGTACATAAAGATTTGCCATCTGTATTACAGCACTGTAAATACCATCTTTATGCCGACGACTTTTAAATATATATATATATATATCTTGTTCTCCAAGTGAGATACTCACATATATTGATAAATTGGATGAGGACTTACGAAGAATTGTTCAGTGGTCAAATGATAACGGTCTGAAATTGAATCCATCTAAATCTCAATGTCTACGTATAGCTTCTAAAGTAATTCTTTCATCTCTTAACTCTTCTTCCTTTCCCAACGTACTTCTAGATGGAATGATAATTCCTTTTGACACAGCGTAAAAAAATAGGTCTTATTCGTAATGAATACCTAACTGGACGGAATATATTAGTACTGTCTCTAAAAAAGCCTTTGCAACTTTACATTCTTAGAGCAGACTTAAAAATGTTCTTCCCATCTCCCTTAAGAAAATGCTTGTTCAGGCCTTAATAATGCCTCATGTGGATTATTGCAACGTAGTGCTTGCTAACCTGGATGATGTACACACGTACCGGCTACAGCGCATTCTAAATGCTTCAGTGTGTTTTATATTTAATCTTAAACATTATGATCATCTAACATCTTATTTCAATAGGCTGCAATGTTAAAAGTCTCGCAACGACTGGAGTGGCATTCTTTATTTATTTATTTATTTCATCGGAGCGTCTACAATAATTGTTACATTTAATGACACAAATAGTAAAACAACTATACCCTTTTCTTTCCTTCTTGTCCAAACAGGTTTTTTTTTTACAATATACTCGGCATTAATTTTTTTGTAAAGTTCTTCCGAGTTTCCAAATATGTCCAAATTTGTACAATTCTTACCTATTACATTATACGTAGCAATAATTCTCCATGTAGGTGACACATTTAATACATTTGTACGAGCTTTTCTGCAATATAATAATTGGCCACTATTTCTATTGCGTGTTCTAAGGGACGGAACCTTAATAATTATTTTTTGTAATTAATTCGGTACAGTCTATTTAGTGCTTTTATTTAAAATTCTACGCGATCGGCAACCTTCCTATCTTTTGCAACTTTTTAAGTTCCTAAGCGAACATCACAACCGTGACACTAGGTCCCGCGCAAACCTATTACTTTCTATTCCTCACCATAATTCATCCTTTTATTCGAAATCCTATACAGTTTCTGTATCCCGTAAGTGGAACGGACTGCCAATTTCCATCAGACACTCAACTTCATTGGCAAGTTTTAAATCTATGCTTTACAGCCACCTCTTAGAACAACACAATTAAGATATGTTTGAATAGTATTCTCTCAGATCTTCAAATTCTATTTAATAAATACTAGTATCCCTTTAACTGTCAATGTAAATTTAATTGTAAGTCGATAATGTTAGTTTGTATATCATCATCATCATCATATTCAGCCGTTTTCTATCCACTGCTGGATGAAGGCCTCCCCCTTTTCTTTCCACATATCTCGGTCTGCTGATATCCTCATCCATGTAGCTCCTGAAAAACGCTTGATTTCATCTACCCATCTTACATTTGGACGTCGTCTCGGTCGTTTCTTTTCTCTAGGAATCCACTGTAGTACATTTGTCGTCCACCTTCCATCTGTTCGTCTAGCTATGTGACCGGCCCATCTCCACTTCATCTTCTTCGCA
>JAGDQP010005608.1:0-23902 GCA_022664845.1 Lepisma saccharinum
TGAATAATCAAAAAACCAATAAATAGTTTCTCGATAGCGCTCATATAAGGCCAGATTTGAATTTTTGAAAATAAAAAAACTTCGAGATCTACCTTAGCCTGTAGGTCTACCGAAAGGGATTCTTTTTTTAATGCATTGGTTGTTTGCAAGGTCTTCGAATGCTAAAATTAATCAGTAGACAGTTACCGAAGGAAATAGCTATTCGGAAATTACGGACACGGAAAATAAAAATGTTGGATGCGATCTGATTGTTCGTGAGCTGATTTCCTTTTCCTTAAAAAACAAACAAACAAACAAACAAAAAAAAAAAAAAAAACCGAGATTGCATTGTACTAATGTTTCAAGAAACATTAAAGGCCACAAGTGTCTTCCCATTATTCAAGATCGACACATTTGAAGAATAACTTGAAGGAATAAAATTGAACTAGTTATTTAGTGAGTTATTTCTGCTATAGCTTTATTTTATATTATGCACATGTTTTTTTATATATCTGTTTGCTTTGTACAGTTGCAATATGTAGGTAACTTCCACCCCAGCGATATCTTTTGTGCAATATATAATTTTGTGAAATGTGAGGAAATGGCGGATCGAATCGTTTTCCCCCAAACAACGTTATTATCCTTACGGAATAAATTGTGTTTTATCGTTCTCTAAAAACTACTATTTATTAAAAGTGAACTTAACAGATACCGCGGAGGAGGTGGCAGTGAATATCCCTCTCTCAAGTGGTTGTTTCAATATGAATTGGCTAGGCTCTTCGGAACGGCTCTCGCTTCGTCTTTAGGCTGTCGTAGAGAAGTAATTTAATTATGTCTGTAGCTTTTTTAAGATATTATATTGTTTTGTGAAGTTTATTAAAGTATGTGGAAAATGGTGTATTATTTATTAACCAAAATACTTGAGACCAAAAGTCAAACGCACTATTTTAAAATTATTCCGCTGTCACTGTTGCTAGACAGATTTTTTTTTTCCAGTGAGCGGTTACTACTATATTGAAAGAACTGGAGTCAGTCATGTGTAGGTAAAATATACCATACGCGGTCATGTGTTTACGCCATACTTACAACAAATTCCTGTTCACGTACGTACAGGTAAACACAGATGTGTTAAAATTCGAAATGAGTTGATCCCGAATAAATAAGTGGAAACTTATGAAAAGTGTACCTCAGTGATCTAGCTGGTCGTAATATTTACACTATTTAACATAGAATCTAAAATCTAAACTCACAAAAAACTACACACACACTTTAAATTACATCTCAACGACGGCCTGAAGACGAAGCAAGAGCAGTTCCGAACTTATCCAATTTATATTGAAGAAACTACTTAAGAAGGCGACATTAAGGACTTTAAGGTGAGTCACAATAGTTGTAATTAGGTCCTCTGTGCGTTTGAAATTGTATTACTTGAAATCTAATACTTGACAAAAAATATATTGAAGGTAATTTCAAAACTTGGTTTAACGTAAAACTCAAAGTACTTAAGCATATTAGCCCAATTCGAAAATAAAAGAAGAATGCACGATTAGAGGATAAGAGAACAGATTAAATTAGGAGAAAAACAGAAAGAAGAAGTAAAGCTTCTGTAAGTTCGGGTACCCTAGCGGTCACCACACCTGAACTCACAAGAGGTCTGACAAGGGAACATTCTATTTTTGACAATTCGATTTCGGAAAATGCTTGCTATCACCGGATTCAGTACCCAAAGATACAGAGAAAAACAAGTTTGTAGCTGCAGACCGTAAACAGGGCCGCAGATAAAGGGGTCCAAAGTTCGAATACAGGACGCAGAAAGTGCCTATAAAAACCATGTAATTGTGAAACGAGTTGAGGAATTGAGATCAAGTGTGAGGTATGAGTAACATGTGAAGCTCTACTGAATAGGTGTAGTGCGCATCATGTCGGCCATCTTAAAAGTCGCCATATTGGATTTATTGAAAAGAAATAAACGGGAAGGAAGGCATCTGACATATCATTTTTACCAATCTTTATTGCGTGAGAAGGTATCGACCAGTTGTGAAAAGGCGAAATTAACGGTTTTAGCTTCTGTTATTTCAGTGTATGTAACGTGAGCAAAGTAGTGCTGTGGGCACAGTGTTCGAATTATTGCTGTTGATGAGAGACTAGTATGTTGTTCAGGCAGGATTTAAAGGTGCTTATAAGAAGCAATCAAGATAGCACCGTAACATGTAAGGACCCTCGAAACAGCCAGATGCGAGCACCTTGCATAAGGCAAAAACGACAGGAAAACTGTGATGAGCCTGCTTGTTTATCTTTCTTCAGATGTGCTCACTGTTGTTCCCATGTTTGTCTCAACTACACAATCATTCTTAAGGTACACAACAGATGCAATTAAACGTGCATCAGATCTGTTGTAAATGCACGATTAGCACTAATTACTCGAGAACGTTGGACACCTTCAGGTTTTATATCGGTTGTTCCTATGCACCTTTCACGACTGCCTTAACAACATAAAAGTTTCTTATCAAGAGCAATAATTCGAATACCATGCCCATAACACTACTTTGTTCATGTTCTTGGCTCACGTTACATACACTGAAACGACAGAAGCCAAAACCGTTAATTTCGCCTTTTCACAACTTCCGGGGTCCATACCTTCTAACGCAATAACTGTTGGTAACAAATAACCTCATATTTGAATTTCTGGGAAAGAGCTAGCCTCCAATAATATGCCACATGCCTTCCTTTAAGTTTATTTCTTTTCGATAAATCCAATATGGCGACTTGTAAGATGGCCGACATGATGCGCACTACACCTATTCAGTAGAGCTTCACACACGTTACCCATAACTCGCATTTGATCTCAATTCCTCCACTCGTTTCACAATTACATGGTGTTTATAGGCACTTCCTGCTTCCTGTATTCGAACTTTGGACCCCTTTCTCTCCGGTCCTGTTTACGGTCTCAGGGATAGGCACAGGCAAGTAGGTCAAAAAAGGAGACTTTGTAGACTAAAATGTTAAAAAAAGAGACAACAAGAGAGAAAAAAAAAATAGAGAAAAAGCTACTAAAAGAGACTATCGGACGTGAAACCAGTATCCATAATTTTTTACCAGTGAGTGTAAAAGACTACATTTGTGTATGTGTTAAAATATCCTACCAAAGGGCCGCTTAAGTCCAGAATTGAACAGAACTTATATTAAAATTGTGATAATAAAACAATAATAAATAACAATAAATCACAGCCATATTAAATCCACTAGTGGATGAGGCCTCTCCCCGAAGGGAGGAGTTGGTCTACTGCTCCCACGCTGACCAGACGGGTTGGGAGAGAAGAGCCGAAGCTCTCACTGTGATCGCCACTGTCTTTTATTCAAGCAGATCCCCAATTGTCCTCACGATGCTGGGTCAACACCGAAATTTTTGAGCCTCCACCGGGAATCGAACCCGCTACCGACTAGGCTACGCAGGAGCACAATAAAACGATATTTATTTATAAATTTTGTGAAATATTTTTTGAATGAACATACAGAATGAATGACATATTACAAAAAACACGAACTCTCACTTCAGTAGCAGTTTAGAGCTTCGTTAATAAAGGAGAAATTAAAATGTATGTTCAATTCTGGACCTAGATGGGGTATGGCCAAATACATTTATTACTTTGACAATGTACATAAAATTTCAGAAACTACACAAAATTTAAGAAGTTATAGAAAATTATACAAAATGTAATTTGCATTCACTGTTTTTTATCCTTCTTAGTGAAAAGTTAGTAATAAGGTTACTCTTTCCTTTTCTGAACAGTTCTCTGTAATTGTTCAACTTTCATATATTCTTTCTTCTCATTATTTTTCAATGAACGAACACCTTCTAGCATCCCATGAGCAACTTGAGCACCTTTTAAGTCTCCTGTACATAATGCTACCTTCAGTTTGGATGTGGCTTCATCAAACAAAGCGTAAGTAGAGTCCCTTGTACTGTGAAGAATCTTTTTCTTCTCATTGAGTCTAGACTCGATCTCCTCAATTTGTTTCTTCGCATTTGTGGCTTTCAACTCTTTTTCTTCTTTCATTTTCCTCTCATTTTCTTCTTCCATTTTTTTTCTTTCTTCTTTTTCTTTGTGATGTCTTTCTTCCTCTAAGTATGCAATATAATGTATATGAGCATTCTGGCCTAGAGTAATCAACTGACTTGTCATTGGTACAAAGTATGGCTTATTGTGGTACTGTGTCATGACATCTTTAATTATCAAAACTGAGTTGAGAATCCTGAGGGCTAGCTGTGGACGATCCTCAGCAAACAATTTGGGAACTGAAATACGTCTTTCTATATCAGCATTTCCATGGGAAAAGTAGAGAGCTGCTTTGACTACTTTTGTCACAGAAGGATATTTTGGAGAACCATTGGGGTTCTTCAGGGAGAAATAATATCCCCAATATTCATCTATTTCATCTGTGACCTTCTCAGGTTCCTTTTCCACCTGGACATACTTCCACTCATCTTGAAGAACATCTTCTGCCACCTTTATTGGTAATGCCCTAGCTACCATCACATCACTTCTTTCAGTCTTCCTTTCTCTCTCCACCAAGCATCCAAGTGCTCTCAGTAGTGTCAGCGAAGGGATGATAGGTTTCTCAATCAAATATGTGGCTTCAGAAATGTAGTGAGACTGCATATTCTTAATGTATTAATGTTTGATAATAATGTCCATTGATGTGTTGTGCCATTTCTATTGTGGTTTGAATAATTTGACTTCAGGCTTGATTGGTACTATCAACTCTGGTTGCTGTTACTATTAAAAGGTGGATTAACTTAATTTTAGCAAGTATATGTTCCTTTACTATGAGTTCTTGCCAATTATCTTCTTGAATCATAGAACACGAAATCCGAGGATGCGTTAAGTTGCTGAGCAGGTGGACATGTTAAGTAATACACGCAGAAGCTCTCGCGAAGGGGATGTTATAGAAACAAATAGCGCTGAACGGTCACTGATTGAAGTAAAGCGGAAAGAGGAAAAGAATCTCACAGTCGGAGTAATGTGAATACTGAAATACCTTATGTAGAACCTATTGATTCGGATACAACTGTCAATGTCTATGGTAACACTTCCAAACGTAAAGAACTTTTGTTGCGTCAGGAAAAACTTAATTCAGGGCGTTTTGCTGAAGCTCGGCGCCATAAAGTTTAATGATTGAAATATAGAAAAAATAGAAGAGGACTTCAGCCGAGATTTGTCCCACGAAAGTAGAAAGATACATGATGAATGAAAAATACAGAAAGGTCTCCACTCAACCATCCTATTGCGGAGACAAAAGACCCGCCAACCACCCACACATATAGAAGAGATGATACCAAAAAAGGAAATAACTACATTCTGAAACTCATTACTTTTATCACTGGACATAGAAAAAAATGTGAACGTACAAAAAAACTTAGCAGATACTGACATTCTAAAAAAAGAGACAAAATACTCAAAATAGAGACTTTTAGAGACAAGCTCAAGAAAAAGAGACTAAAAGCTAGAAAAGAGACTCGCGCCTATCCCTGCGGTCTGCAGCTACAAACTTGTTTTTCTCTGTTTCTTTGGGTACTGAATCAGGTGATAGCAAGCATTTTCCGAAATCGAATTGTCAAAAATAGAATGGTCCCTTGTGAGAGCCACAGAGTTTCTTACAAAAAACTATTACTTTACGTGCTTCTTCTGTGACCTTAAATTTACAAATTCAGTCAAGTTTATTCTAACTATTTACAGAGTTAAATTAATAAAGTGGAAATTTAAGTTGAAAATATTAATTTCAAAAATCCAGGTTTCTGTTCGAATTCCAGATTTTTCCAAGTCCAAAATAAAATTCCAGGTTTTCCAGGTAAGTAGAAACTCTGTTGACTCAGCATTTCACTAAGATATCGTTAACCATGAAAGCATCCTCGTCAACTGTTGGTGATTACATACTGTAATTCTAAGATAAACTTAAATGCAAACTAAAACTCAGCAAATTACTAGGTCCAGTTTCATAATTGCAACCAGCGTACTTCGCAGTCGATGATGTTTTCAAAAAATGATTTTAGTGTCTAATTTACATAATTCGAAGACGTTTTTTTGCGTTAAACGCTTCTTTAAATCTATTTTTAAGTTTAGAACACAATAATGCATGTTAATTCCATAAATATTTATTGGGAATGAAAATTAGTCCTCATTGCAACAATACTTTCCATATATAAAACATACGGGATGAAAAGCGAATGGGGTGAATGTTTATGCTACCATCTACAATGAGCTTTCACTAAACAACCCCATTCCATCAATCAATCAGTTAATCTTCTCAATTTCCAGTTCCGTTCATAATATGTATTAAATTTGGATTTTAACTCCTAACAAATCTCGTGGAGAAAAAACTGACATCTTCTTACCTGTTGGTGTGCAGATTATTTCCTCGTATGCTATACACTGACAAATAAACACAATCGTGAAAAAACACATTCTCAACCTTACCCATCACCACATAACCTATCCTTTTAATTTTTTCCATCATCGACTCGCAAAATATATCACGATTGAGTTTATTTGTCAGTGTATAGCATACTAGAGAATAAGCTGCACACCAACAGGTAAGAAAATGTATTTTATATAGTTATTTAATTAAAAAAAATACAAGAATAATGCTTACATCATTTTATTCTGTAACTTAGGAACTTTTCCTCTAACTCACGTCATTGTATGGCTTACAGAAGCCGTAAATTTATTGCAGAAGTAGCCAATACTCGCCATTGGATTTTATCCTGGGTAAGTTCAAGCCAGTAGTCATCACGAACACCTAACTTTCGAAGATCTCTTAACATGCAACCAACGACAACTCGGTCTTCCCAGCGGCCTCTTTTCCTCCGGCTTCCCAACCACGAAGGAATATAACCTTAGTTTTCCCCATCCAGCTACATGACCTATTCATCTTGAACCGTTGTTACATTACTCTTATAACATCGGGTGAGTCGACCTGTTTGTGGAGTTCTTTATTATGCAGTCTTTTCCATTATTTCGTCCTGTTTCGACCCGTATATCTTCCTCAAAACCTTAGTTTCAAACACTCGCAATTTATATTTATCTGTCAGAATCGTACTCCAAATTTCGTAACCACGCAATCATAAAGTATTACAACCGGGAGGATAGGAGTTCGGTATATTCTTGTCACTCTTACATATTATTTCATTATGTTTTCCTCGAAAGGATTTCAAAAGAAATTTTTACATCTACAACATGGTTAAATAGATACAATATGTGGTATGAACTAACACGAAAATAATATTGAAAAACTTTTCCTTTGCTGAGTAAACGATAACAATCCATGCATTCTTAAGACATATTCGAACATCACTGGATTCCATAATTTGAAGTTAACATGGTTCTTCAATCACATGAGACACCCAAAGAGTTTGTTTTTCATTAGCAGTGATTTTCTGAATGCATTTTTTTTAAGTTGACAGAATATATATATATATATATATATATATATATACACAGATGCTTATCAGAATAATGGAAACACCTGTAGTTGGCAACACGTCAGATGTATGGGTTGGCAGTGGTGTCGTGGCGACCGCAGCGCCGGACTGCTGCTGGTGGTGTGTTAGGTCGGTCTCCATACTACGTCAGGCGTCGTGGAACAGGAGTGTGCAGTGGCTGCAGCAGACGGAGGTAGTGTAAAATGGGAGACCTCTCAGAGTTTCAAAGAGGGTAAATTGTTGGTGCGCGGTTATGTGGAGTGAGTGTGACGGCAGTGGCTAGTGTGTTAGGTGTGTCGCCAGGGACAGTGTCGAAGGTGATGACGGCCTACACAACACATGGGAAAACCACATCGGGGAAGCGGAACAGTGGGCGGAAGAAAAGCATCAGTGACAGGGCACGCCGGGTATTAAAGCGCATTGTCACGCGGAACCGTCGTACCACTGCGGCGCAAGTGACGGAGGAACTCAATCAGCACCTCCCCCAACCTGTTTCGACAATCACAGTCCGCCGCGAATTACATGACATGAACTTACGGGGTCGTGTTGCACGGGCCAAACCTCTCATCAAGGACCAGAACGCTTTAGCACGCCGCAAATGGTGCCGCGACCATGCAACTTGGACCGTTGACGACTGGAAACGTGTGGTATGGTCGGATGAGTCACCATTCACCCTATTCCAAACCACGGGCCGTGTTTATGTGTGGAGAACGCCCAAAGAAGCGTATGATCTGCAGTGTCTCCGCCCAACTGTGAAACATGGCGGCGGCACGGTGATGCTGTGGGCCGCAATATCATGGTTTTCATTGGGTCCTGTGGTCACACTTCGCGGACGCATCACTGCCAACGATTATGTCGCAATTTTAGGAGACCACTTGCATCCTATGGTCCGGATGTTGTTCCCGGACAATGACGCCATATTCCAGGATGATAATGCACCCATTCACACAGCTGGAGTTGTTGCAGCGTGGTTTGAGGAACATCGGGATGAAGTTCAACACCTCCCCTGGCCCGCCCAATCCCCAGATCCCAACATAATTGAACATCTGTGGTCCATCTTGGAAACACGACTCCGGCGACGATTTCCACCTCCATCCTCTCTCACAGAACTGGCCGATGCCCTGCACGAGGAATGGTGTAATATTCCACTTGCTACCATTCACGACCTCTATGCCTCCATCCCACGTCGCATCAAGGCTGTTCTGAAGGCGAAAGGTGGCCCGACACCATATTAATCTGGTAAGTTGCACTTTCGTTCAGGTGTTTCCATTATTCTGATAAGCATCTGTATATATATATAACTAGTACAAACGAAAGCCGGGAAGACAATTTAAGGTAAATTTAAGACAAATGAAGGAGAAAAAAGGATAATACTTACAGCTTACTTTTGCATTAGATCACACATATTCACATAAAAAAAGTTTATATTTCGTGTATTCACACGTTTTCAAGTATACAGAAAGAGAGCGAAGAGAGAGTTCACGTGTTCACGAAGTACAAGTTTGAAGAGAGAGTGGCGAAACGTAGCGGACAAAGCATCATAACTGGAGAACAACTGACTGCTGTAGCGCGTAGATTTCCGGAACTTGAAATAATAACTGTATAGCGTGTAAGTACAAGGTGGGATCGTGGATGGAAATGTGTTGAAAATGCAGAGGAAAAGGGGAGCTAGAGTTATTGAAGGTGCCAGGTTTTATTTTCGTGCTCAAACCATGAATAAAGGCATTCTCCCACAGACGGCATGTTGAGGTGCTGGTCGTAGGGGGTAAAATGTGGATTATGGCAACCAGGAAAGATAGATCAAAATTGGTATTGTGGGACTCGGTGTGCAAGGAAACTGGGGCATCCGGTTTGTTGATAGTACAGAAGTGACGATGGTTATTAATTCGAATGTTAAGAGCACAACTTGTTTCCCCACATAAAAGAAATCACAGAACTTCCAGGTTAGGATATTATACAATGTTATATACATCCTAACCTGTAGCCAATAAGGTACCTACAAAAATTAAGTGATAGAACTAAAAAGTAGTAATGTACTAAAGTTGTACAATAAACTAGAATGAAACAAGTTTGGATTCACAATAATAATAAAGAAAAGTAATTTCGAAAATATTACCATAAGAATAAGTAGAATCAAAATACTACAGTATTTTTTTAAGACCAGTGTAAGGCTTGCCCCCAACTTACCTAAATTAAAAACAAATAAATGAGACCAATGTCATTTAAAACAACGAATAATTATAATATAAATAAAATTACCAATGGGAGATTTTTATCAAAAGTAAGAAAAAAAAGCATAATTATGAACATTCGAATTCGACCCTCTGGAAATGGCTTAACGAGTGGGAAGAAACTTATGCAATTTCAGGAGTTCAATTTCACATATTACAAACTGAACCTATTTTACAAAAATAAACGTCAAGTAGACGTAGTATAATAATTATTTTTTTCCTGTGTTAAATACAGCATCACGGATGATAATTGTAGCTGAGATTTTAATATATATATATATATATATATATATATATCAGGCAGTATGATCCATTTACTGGCAATTGTTAAAATTAATGTCGTGGTCAAGAGGATTGTGACCCGATATCTTGAGGAGGAACGACTGAATTATTCTCGTTCTGGATTTTGTGAAAAAGCTGAGAATAATATTCTATCAGTGTATTTCACCAATCTTAGTTAAGAATTAACGGATCTTTCAATAACTTTAATGGCCCGTTTTTCCAACGTAGATTAAGCATCTCAACGATTCAATGGCTAATGGTGTGATACATTTTTAATCAGTTGTAAAATATTATCTATCTCACTAACGTTAACATAATTTAGCAAACTGTTTACAAACGGGAAGTGTAGAAACTATCCGATTTCTAAATTTCCCATAGGCTAAACGAATTCTCATTGGCTGTGTGGAAAATTGAGTATTGCTAATAAATTAATCGTGTAGACCACAATTTTTATCTACCGTGTACACCAAAACTTTTATCTACCTTTTATATTAATGTGAGTTTTGTGCGAAAGTCAATATATTGCATAAACAAACAGAAACGAAGTTACAAATTTCGAACTTGAAGTGAAAAGGACAAGAGCACCAAATTTCACACAAACCGAGCGTAGTTTTGCAATGTTTTATTTAAATACAATATATACTTACACAAAGAAAAGCCGAAAGGGCAATTTAAGGTAAATTTATGATAAAAAGGAAGGAATCTGCTTACAGCTTATTTGTTCCATAGGAGAATACACACACGTACACAATAATAATTTACACATAGCTTTCGCGATATTTCGAACTTTAAAGTCCTTCGTCTTGGTGGTAGAAGAAATGATAGACATGTGCAGATAGAACAAAAGACTAACACAACAGTGGCACCGCGTAGCGGACGACGCATCAAGCTTGAAGAACATTTGACTGTTGTATAGCGTGTAAGTTCAGCAGGGGATCGTGGAAGGAAATGTGTTGAAAATGCAGAGCAAACGGAAGGTTTAGAGTTATTGAAGGTTAAGGGCAGGATTCATTTTTGCACTCAAGCCATGAATAAATGCTCCATCCCACAGACGGCGTGTTGAGGTACTGGTAGTAATAGGCAATGTGTGACTGTGCGTGTAAGGAGACTGAGGCATCCGGTTTGTTAATCATGTAAAAGCGGCGATGGTTATTAATGCGAGTGCTAAGAAGCCCATCTGTTTCCCAGGAAATTATAACTGGCTACAATGGGTCTGCATTTGTTACCTGGTTTGTTGGTCCTCGGTAATAGGTAAAAGGTCGGGGTATGTGGACTGTCCAGGGTTAGGTACTTTATGGACATTTCCGATATGTCCTCACGACGACCATTAGCGATAATGAAATACGAAATTTTCTGTTGGTGGGTGTAGGTTAGGTCTGTGGCGGAGGGCTTGTAGGTGCTGGGATCAGATATATTCCTTCTCCCTTGCCCTCAGAGGACAATGCCTGAATTCCACCACCTCGGCTCCTAAAACTTATAACCACGCTCCACGAAGCTCTTGTCAACCGAGGCAACCCATCTAACCTCGTAACCAAATAGATTCGCCGTGCATCCTCTCACATTCAATCTACTCAAACCTCGAACACCAATCTCAACGCACAATTTCATCCTAAACTAACCAAGATCAAACAAATCCTACACTCTCATTCCCACATTCTCCAATCGGACCCAGACACAAGATCAGCATTCACCACCAAACCTAGATTAGTTTTCCAGCATCCCCCTGATCTTAGGGACATCTTGGTCCGTCCGAATCCTTCCTTGCCACCAGCCCAAACCGGCGTCCATATGTAAAAGACCCAGCTGTAGGACCCGCTCCATTTTCATCATTTCTCCTAGTCACTATCAATACTGCTAGTGTCCGGTATACTCTAAATCCCAAGGGTACATTTCACACCTCTAATCCAATTTACATCCTAACCTGAAAATTCTATGATGCCTCTTATGTAAGGGAAACAGGTGGTCCTCTTAGCATTCACATTAATAACCATCGCCGCTTTCGATCTATTAACAAAACGGATGCTCCAGTCTCCTTACACGCCCAGTCACACAACACCAATCTTGATTATCTTTCCTTCTTGCTGTAATACACACATTACCCACTACGACCAGGACTTCAACACGTCATCTGTGGGAGAGACATGGTATCTACTAATTTTGTAACTTGATTTCCCTGAGTTTTCAAGGTTTTCCATAATATTTTTTTTTCCAAATTCCGTAAGTTTTTAGTACAGTGGAACATGTATATAATACGCAATGGCATTTTTTTAATTCCACCACCACGCACTCCAGGCATTTTGTACATTATTGATATTTCTCAAGTTCGAAACTTCTTTGAAATAGAGGATTTTACCACACTGAAAAACTTCGATCAGCAGTAGGAACTTAACCCACGATCTCTGCCTTACCAACTGTGGACACGTCCACATCATAAATTTTCCTGAGGGTTTTTTTTTTTTTTTTTTCATAAATTATAGATTTCCCTGAAACTTTCGGATTTATAAAATTCTCTGAGTATTCCAGGTTTTCCAAGGTGGTTAACACCCTAGAGGGAGCATGTATTCAAGGCTTGAGTGCAAAAATTAATCCTGGCCTTAACCTGCAATAGCTCTAAACCTTCCATTTGCTCTGCATTTTCAACACATTTCCTTCCACGATCCCCTCCTGAACTTACACGCAATACAGTTGTCAATTGTTCCAAGTTCCTGAAATCTACACGCTATGCAACAGTCAATTGTTCCTCAAGTTTGATGCGTCGTCCGCTACGTGGTGCCACTGCTGTCTTAATCTCCTGTTCTATCTGCACGTGTCCATCATTTCTTCTACCGCCAAGACGGACTTTTAAAGCCCGAAGAATTGGGAAAAACTATGTGTATATTATTATTGCGTACGTGTGTTTGTGTTCTCCTAAGGAACAAAAATATATAAAGGTAAATTTATGATAAAAAGGAAGGAATTTACTTACAGCTTATTTGTTCCATATTAGAACATATATATATATATATATATATATATATATATATATATATAAAGTAAATTTATGATAAAAAGTAAGGAAAATATTTACAGTTTATCTGTTCTGTAGAAACAGAAACACACACACACGTACACAACATTAATCTTCACATAGTTTTTGCAATATTTCGATATTAATATCGTAGACTTATTGTAGAGGAAGAGAAACGCACACACATGGATATATCGTAATGCTGATGTTAACATTCTACTTTGGGATTCAACCAGTTCGTATTGTAAAGCAATGCGTGTAGCCATTTTAAAAGATAATTCATCTTCTTGCAACAAACGTTTTCTCAAAAACAGATCCAGCATACCAAGAACTATTTGGTCCTTACAGGCTTCGTTCTCGAATGTACCAAAACTACATCTAGCTGCCTGTTTTCGTAATTGTTCAATATAAACTTTGATACTCTGACCAGTCTGTTGTAACATCCGGTGGAAAGTATAACGCTCAGTAGTAGTGTTTGTTGGTTAAGCGTAGATTTTTACTAGTTTGTCTTCTATAAGATTGTATGTCATTTTCGTTAATTCTAGAGGCTTAACAAATTCTTTCATTTTTGTATACAATTCAGGGGAAAGAATTATAGTTTACTTTCAGGTTTGAGATCATTTAGTTCTCTATAGAGATTAAAGCTTTCTAAATAATTTTCCACAGATTATTTTGGAATTCGCCACTGTGGTCATATTAATTAAATACTGAATTCAAAATGCTATTAACCAACTTCATGCACACAAATCAAACATGGATTCGAAATCTAATTACCTCGTACGCCATTAATACTTATGTGCTTTATTTTCCATTAGAATAACCTTTTAGGTTTGAACTTGTCAAGGGTGCAATAGCTAAAGAACAACCCACAAATACAAATTACCATATACATACAAAACTGAGGATTGCCAACAAGATTTATCGTTCTCTTTATTATCATTTATATTGAAAATAATTCCAAGATGATTCTTTGCTAAATTCAAGCTACAGATATTTCATACCTAGTTATTCTTTGATTATTTCAACAAATTAGAAGCTCCTATTTCCATATTTCTGAAATTACTGATTTCAATATTAGTTTCATTTTCTTAGATCTCTTTTAAAGTTGTCTTCTCGATAATACACTACTATGAACAATGTAAACAAGCAAAACCATTTTGCATGATTGACATTTGGACTTTTGGTTTAAAACAACGTACGTGAATTGTTAAATCTGCTTCTAAATTATTTAATTATTTTTTTACTCTTATCAATTTCTTTCCTTTCTATTCAAATTTCACCTATTATATTGCCTATACGGCGTGCGCAAGTACTGAAACGGGTTTTGGAAATGATGTTTTGTGTTGAAAATTGAGCTGGGTACAATACGTAATAATACCAACTGGGACTCAGTAAAGGAAACACAGTCAGGAAAGTGAAATTCAGTACAGAAACCATAGTCAGACCAAAGGAGTATATTATAAGAAACGCAATGAAAAGGGAGCAGGTTGCCGTGTTAATCACAAACGGTGGGGGTAAATATAGGAAACGCTATAAAAATAGGTTTGAAGTGAATGGGAAAACGCTACATGCTTACAGACATGATACCTACCACTTCTTTGAAATAATCCGTAAATTACTGCCTCTTACTTCTAACATACTACTTGTAACTATAGCTGTTATTCCTTCTACACAAACATTCCTCACGTCGACTTGCAGCTCAGGAATTCTTTCTCAACCAGGGCCTAAACCTCATATCCCAACTACAGCATTTCTTCTAAATGTAGCCAACCTAGTTCACACTCGTACCAATTTCACTTTCAAAAATAAACATTACCTTCTAATATGAGGCACAGCCCTTCTAATATGGGTACGAGAATGGCTCCTTCCAACGCCAACCTGATCATGGGCAAGCTTGAACATAATTTCCTACAAAGCCAACCGCTGAATTTGAATTTTATTTATGGCCTTTCGGCATCTGAGGCTCAGGCCGGGATAGGGGAGGGGAAAGGTTTCGGGAAGGTGTTGGTCAGGGCCTATGCTGAAGGTGCCAACCGTTCACTCCTCTACTTTGGATACGTTTTTCGCATGATGTACTTATGTTATGGTCTCATGGTGAGGCGAGCCCCAACATGTTTGTTGAACAGCTGAACCAGTTCCGTGTTGTCCAGTTCACTTGGTCCATCTCAAACACTGAAGTCGCATTCCTCATGTACACATCGCTTTGGAAAACAACACTCTTACCCATTCCGTTCATATAAAACCAACTAACTCTATACAATACTTGCAATATTCAAGTTCGCATCCTTACCACACCAAACAAGCTATTCTCTTTTACCTTGCCCTAAGACGACAACGCCTGACAACCCCTGCAACCGAAAACTACAACCAACGCTACCAGAAGGCTCTAGTCAACCTACGCTACCCACTTAACCTCTTAACCAAACAGATTCGACGTGCAGCCACACACTCAATCTACCATACTCCCAACACCAACCCGATTCCTCCGGCCTTAATCACACAATTTCGTTCTAAACTTATCAAGATCAAACAAATTCTGCATTCCCATTCCCATATACTCCAATCTGACCCCGATACCAGATCTGTCTTTTCTCCACGCCAAGATTAGTTTTTCAGCATCCTCAAAATCTTGTAAATATCTTCGTCCACACTAACTCTTCGTCCCATTTGGCTTCAGTCTTCGCCCGCAAATATAACAGCGTTAGATGTAAAACCTGTCCCATCCTTATTACATCCCCAACTATCTCAATCAGCACAGCCGATGGCAACTTCACTGCATCCGAAAGGAACCTTTCACACTTCAATCATTATATATATCCTAACCTGTACACTTTGCCGAGTATTCTACGTGGGGTAAACAGGTGCAACCTTGAATCTCCGTGTCAATAATCACCGCCACTTTTCCGTCACCAATAAACCCGATTCACCAGTGTCAACACACAGGCAATTGCACAACACTGACTTCGATGAGTTTCCGTACAGCTATAATTAATACCCTGTCCCCTACCACAACACATCCACATGTCTGAAAGAGTTTTCATTCAGGGCTTGACAGCAAAACTCAAACCTGGTCAAAAACTGCACTAACTTTTTTTCTCTCCACGTCTACACCTTCCCTCTCTGTCCGTTTACTTCCTTCATTTTCTATAACGTTTTCTATACTATATCCCACTTTCTCTGACTGCGTTTTCTGAACTCTCACTTTTTCTGGCTGCGTTTTCTTTACTGTATCCTACTTTCTCCGACTACGGTCTATATTGTATTACTTTTTCCTAACTGAGTTTCCTTCACCGAGTCCCAGTTTTTATTATTACCTATTGTATCTAGCTTAATTTTCTACACGAAACACCATTTCCAAAACAGTTTCCATCAGTACTTGCGCACGCGCAGAATCGTCAATTGTTTATGATGTGACGTTAGCCATTTTGTATTTCTGTTTTTAAATTGTGCATGTATATTTACTGAACTTCTTTCTTGTCTACAACTGAAGACGACAGAAACCGAAAATTATAAGTGACTTTATATTATTATTATTTGTGTACGTGATCTTTGTCAAGATACTACGTAAGAACAATTCCTTTCCTTTTTATTCAAATTTTACCTATTATATATATAAGTATACAGGGTCCGTCCGGAAAGTAGTAAGACTGAAGTTTCGCAAACTCATTTATTGACAATTTTGACACATCGACTTAATAGTTTTCAAAATATGTCCCTTCTGCATCAACACAGCGTTGCCAGCAACTCTGCCAATAACTGAAGGCTTCCTGGAACGCAGAAACTGGAATGCTCTTCAGCTCCCTCGTTACTGTCTTTTGAATGGCCTGGACCGAGCCGTGGTGCCGTCCTTTCATGACCCGTTTCAGTCAGGGGGAAGAGGAAGATGTCTGGGGGAAAGGAAATTGGGCTGTAGGGTGGGTGGGGAAGCAGTGTGATGCCATGTTTGGCCAGGTCTGCATGACAGCAAAGGCGGTGTGGCTCGGCGCATTCTCGTGATGGAGCTTCCATGAGCCGGCGATTGCTGGACGGATGCGGGCGACTCGTTTTCTGAGTCTTTCAAGTACTCCCACGTAAAATGCAGCATTCACAGTCTGACCAGGAGGTACAAACTCTCTGTACTTGCTCTCTTCCAGGCAGTATCTTCAACTTGCTCTCTTCCCTCCTGAAACAATTTGTGCCACGCAAAAACACTTGATCGACCCATGGCATCACTCCCATACGCAGTCTTGATCATGTCATGGGTCTCACTCGCAGTTTTACCCAGTTTGACGCAGAACTTCACCGCGTACCGATGCTCTAACAAATGATTCATTGTGGAGCGTGACACGGCACCTTGACAGGGGTTCACCTTCAACTCGATCTACACTCCGGGAAGGCTTGTAGACGACTGGCGCGCTGGTAGCTAAGACACCCACCACTCAACCATCGCAGTAAGATCTCCCTTCTTCACCTCGTTGTGGCGGGAAAAATTCAGTTCGACTACTTTCCGGACGAAACCTGTATATATATTGGAGTATATTCAAAAGTAACCACGTAAGTGTGTGAACCCGATTAAACAAGCCAACTTACTTAATGATTTTCTCACCTTCGCCTGTGACCTCAGGTGGCACTATCACTGGTCCACTCATCCCGACATCGATCAGGCCAGAACCTCTGACACCGAAACTCATCCCAGCCTCCACAAATTCCTTCCTCCTTCCAGTAATGATCCTCCCCCTATCCCTCCTAACCATCATGTTGAACTGTATATTTCCTTACTCTCCAAACAAATTGCTCACCCTGGCTTCACTGACAGGTTCCTATTACATCACAAACCTCACCACTGCAGAACGGAGAGCTATCTCCAATTTTCGTTCTGATACAATTACCATTATCCGCCCGGATGACAAGGGATCCTCCACGGTAGTCATGAACTACTCTGACTACCAATCCGCAGCCCTCAAACAACTCCCTTCGAAGAAGATCCCACCCAATCCTTTCTTGATACGATCCGCACCTACGTCCAAGCGCATGAGACCCATGAAGAGTTGTCGCGTTCCACTGTCTCTACACTCTGTACTGACAATCCCAGAACCCCTAAATTTTACCTACTTCCCAAAATCCATAAACCTGGTAATCTTGGCCGACCCATCGTTTCCAGTATTGGCTCTCAAACTGAAAGAATCTCCGCCTTCCTTGACCACCATCTCCAACCGTTTATCCAGGCTCTCCCTTCCTACATCAAAGGACACCAACCACTTCCTCTCCACAATCCATTCTATCTCTGATCCTCTACCACCTGACACCGTCTTAGTTACAGTCGACGTGACGTCATTGGAAACTTTGGTAAACTTTATTTTTATATAGGCGAGTAACGTCATTGTATACTAACATCCCCACACCCATGACCTCGCTGCCCTTGAACACTTCCTCGACATACGCCCCAGTTCTCGTAAACCCAGTACATCATTTCTGCTTCAGCTAGCCCAGTTTGTCCTTACCATGAACAAATTCACCTTTGAGAAACACAATTTCCTGCAAATCAAAGGCACAGCCATGGGCACTCGCATTGCCCCTTCCTACGCCAACCTCTTCATGGAACGCCTGGAGACCCACTACCTCAACTCCACACATGTCAAAACCTTTCACCTGGCTTCGCTATATCGACGATAATTTCTTGATCTGGATCCAATGGACAAGGGTCTCTGGAAACCTTTCTGCAAAGCCTCAACTGCATCTTCCCCTTCAAGTTCACCTGGTCCTTTTCGAGGGAACACATAACTTTCCTTGTTTTGATGTCTGGCTAAAGAACAATCAACTTGAGACAGTTGATCACATCAAACCTACCAACAGTATGCAGTATCTCCCATTTCAACAGCTCCCATCCATAACATACCAAACGCTCTCTTCCATACGCTCTTGCAGTCCGGGGCTCCCGCTTCCTCATGACCTGCTCCAAAACAATTTCAGTACCCTCTCCTCAGCTCTCACTGACCGTGGATATCCCAAATACCTCATCCGTGCCCGTAATCATCCCAACTACAACCGACACCCTCGCGTAGCTCCATCCGCTCCCAATCTTCTCACCTAGTACCACCCCAGCCTTCAGGCTCTCCAAAAGCTCCTCAAACTGGCACACCCCATCATACTCACTGTTACCTGAAACTGAAAGAGTTTTCCCATCGTGCACCAAAACTGTTTATTGCAGACCTCCGAATCTCAACACGATCCTCACCAGAACTGGACCAATCCCGTCCCCAAGCCTGGCAACTGCAATAGACCCCACTGCAAAACCTGTCCTATTTTTGATCCCACTCTTTCCTTCGTACTTGCTGTCACTCACAAGACGTACTCTTTCTGACACTCAGGTAGTTGCATATCTTCCGACCTCGTTTATCTCCTACTCTGTAACCTATGTTCCGCCTTCTACGTAGGCGAAACCCAAACTCCTCTAACATTCCGCATCAACAATCATCGCAACACCTCCAAATCTCAACTTCCGCATCCCCCATACCTGAACACACTTCCGATCACGGCTGCACCTTTGACAAAATCTTTCGAGTCAGAATGTTGAAAGTTCTGAACCCTGACTTATCTGTCGCAGTTAGAAAGAGATGGGAGTAGACGTACATCTCTATCCTTCCCGCAAACCATGAACCCGGCGTCAACTGCCTGTAACTCCCTGCAGTGCAGTGTCTTTTTCTTCTTCCTCCCTCCTTTGTTCAGTTTCTAGTTGCACTTTTGTTCTATTTTTCTATTTTGTTTTTTGTTGCTCTGCATTTTCAATACATTTCCATCCACGATCCCACCCTGTACTTACATGCTATACAACCTTCGGATATCTACGCGCTACAGAAGTCAGTTGTTCTCCAAGTTTGATGCATCGTCCACGCCGCCAGTGTCTCTTCAATCTTGTTCTTTGTGAACACGTGCACTTCGCTCTCTTCCTGTACACATGAATACGTGCAACTGTGTGCACGAAATATCGTAATGACTTTTATGTATGTGATCTAATACGGAACATGTAAGCTGTATTTTCCTTTATTTTCCTTCATTTTTCTCATAAATTTACCTTAAATTGCCCTCCCGGCTTTCCTTTGTGGTAATATATATATATATATATATACACATATGTGTGTGTAAGATGGTAAAAAAGTACTTACGTTACATAATATAAAGACAGGTGTACAGGAACATCACTAATACAATAGCAAGGCGGTCACGTACCGCAAAAGCGTTTTCACATGAGAGAGGGAGTGTGAACATGAATGGGATGCGCAACAGGAAGTAGCAAAAGTGCATGGGAAGAGGTACCTTCGAAGTCCGCAACGTTAATCACAACTGGAATTAAGCACACACACCTCCTCCTCTACCGTATTTTTGCGATACAGTACCTAGAAGTCGTTTTTTGAAGTTGTAATTAACAAGTACGTATTTTGTTATGGAAGGAAGTACAGTAAAGTATATATATACATAAAGAATCCGAAATATTGGATTTTTCCCTCAAAGTTGTCAGAAATTCTGTACACACTGGACAAACGATATGTAAGCATTCTTTAGGCATAATAAATTACACACAAATATCTATCACTAGTGTTGTAAAAAAAGTTTTCTTTTTTCAATAAAAATATCGTTATTTCTCATGTATTCTCTTTCTCTTTAAACATGTAGTTTTCTTCAGGCAGAAATTATTTATTGCTTTACGCTACAGATAATGTAATCTGCAGGCTTAAAGTTAGAATCCTCAGAAATTAATCCCAATTTACTATTGTCTTTTTTCCTTCTGCCTTACGAGGCAAATGGGCTATTTATGCATTCACTGACAGATAGCTATGCTTCGTAACTCTGGCAAACATAAGGAAATAACTAAGGATATATAGACAAGTTATTTAGTATAGTTTGTAAGAAAATACTAACAAACATCCAGGGAACTAAAGAAATATTTTGAAAAGTAGGAAAAATTTAAGTTCCTAGAGATAATACAACTTCAAAGACATTTTTACTGTAAACTGAAAAACTAGTAACCCTTACAGAAATGTGCTTATATCTCGTATGCAATACGAGATATTTCGAATTACAGTATTATTCAAGGAAAATATATTTAATAATAATCACCGTCCGCAAAAATCAATTGCCTGTAGCTCAAAATTCCGGGAAATCGTTGGGAAGCTCTAGGGAAGACGTTGCTTTTACTAGTACAATGTGTTTCACTATACAAACTCTGGGGCACTGGTCGTTCATGGACCGGGCTCCAAGCCTTGCCCCAATACTGTGACAATATAAAGATGCAGACAGTGTAACAAAAAATATTTTATGTTATATGTATATTTCACGGCTGAATATGATGATGATGATATGCATATTTAAAGAGAGTTGTATAAATCCATAGTGATTACTCTTGTAAACAAACAATTACATATATAATTCTTTTAATGAATCTTGCAATAAGGTTCTGAGAAGTATTATTTCAAATTATATCACAATGTAGCCACGTCCCGCGGATCCGCCCGTGTTTTTTTTGATAGTACATTAATAGCTATAGTATGTGGTCATTTGAAAAATTGAATTTTAAAATAGGGTGACAAGGCTGACAACTGTGTGTTTGGGTACAGGGACAGCCAGTATATTTCGAGTGTGTCGCATATGTATACTCAAAGTTTGGTGCGAATACGTCGAACTATATGAAAGTAATTTTAAATATTCATTTTTTAAGCCGACCTGATAGCCGTGTGGGTTGGGGCACTCAGCCAGCGACTCGAAGGTACCGGGTTCGATTCCCGACTGGGGCATGGATGGGAATTTTAAGTACCATCGCATTTATAATCATGACGCGCCGAAGTCAAAATTACTAAAAATGGCCAATTCAGAATAAAGTTTACAGAAGTTTTTATTTATTTATTTAATTTTTAAAACTGATTGGTAACACCGTCAACTGTGGGATCTTAAGTACAGCTATGATGTGTCCCGTTACGTAAATACCAAGTTTGGTGCTGACTACTGATACATTAAACGATATGGAAGGAATTCAAAATTATTTATTTATTAGAAGTTAGCACGGATACAGCAAACGCCATTTTACACCGTTCTTATAACAATGTGATTAATAATAATAATAATAATAATATTAACAACAATAATTATACAATAAGAAATAAGATTGTTTTTCTTTTGTTCATTCAAGATTCATAAACAAGCCTTTAGAAATTTACTTTACTGAGAGAGAAGTCTCGTGGCAAAGGAAGAGTATTGTAAAGATGTGATAATCTGTATACAAGAGATCGCTGGACCAAACACAATCGCGGTTTTGAGAGGTAGAAATGATGTTGGGAACGGGCATTTTGTCTGTGTACTCTTATGTAAAAAAAAGTGGAAGAAGCTCGTTGGTCCTGAGTACACTCTGCATTATTTTGTAAAGAAATTTTAAATAATTTAGTTTTCTTCGAGTGTCTACGTTTTTTAAATCAAGAGAATTCAAAATGTATACGTTAGATTCGTGTTGGAGGTTGGGTACCCTGTGTTGTACAGTGCGGATAAAGAAATTTTAGACTTTGTGCAACTTAGATAAGTTGGTTTCACAAGCCACAGACCAGATAGATGAACAGTATTCAATAGTAGGAAGTACACAAGTGAATATGACCAAAGAGCTCTGAAATCTTTAATATCGGTAAACCTATAGAGAAGTCCAAGAAGTTTGAGTGCTTTAGAAGTTACGAATTTAATATGAAGAGTGACATTTAGTTTTTCATCCAATACGATACCAAGGTCTTTGTAATGGTCTATCCATTGTATATTAGATGAGGCTAATGTGTACGTACATTTCGTGTTATGGGTTTTGAGTGAGAAACGCATTGCAGCAGTTCAGATTAATGATTATGGATTTTGAGTGGTTGGCAATACTGACAACTGTGGCGCCGAAACAACCCACATGAACTATCCCAGTACCAAATTTGTTGCCTTATTGCAACAGACTCATTAAAAGAAACGTATGTAGTTGTTTGTTTACAAGACTATGGTTTTAAACAACTCTCTTTAAATATGAATATCATCATCATCATATTCAGCCGTGAAATATGCATATAACATAAAATATTTTTTTTTGTTACACTGTCTGCATCTTTATATTGTCACAGTATGGGGGCGAGGCTTGGAGCCTGGACCATGAATGAGCAGTGCCCCAGAGTCTGTATAGTGAAACACAATGTACTAGTAAAAGAAAACACATGAACAATCTACATGCAGGGTCAGACTGGTAACCAACGGGCCATCGTGGCAGTGGGCGTTGTGGCGCGTAGGCCCCATAAAATACTTTCCAAGTGCCCTTGGGATACTGATCAGGTTTCAAAATACAAAGTATTAAATAAATATAGTGCCTTAAAAAGAATATGAATATGTTAACGCAATGTGCACTTACCATTGAACTTTACATGTCCCCTTCTTGCGACTTCTGAGGACCGTATGTCTGCTGAGATTATAACTTCAACATTGCCTTTATGTCTGTCATAACAACGCTGGCAATCGGTCAAAATTGTTAATTTCGGAAGATCTTAAGCTTCCAAGAGAAAAGGACTGGCGGAGACCCACCAGTGAATTCACGGGTTTCCGGCCGGACCAGTCCGCCCTTCAAGTGCACATTTATGTCAAATTTAGTGTAAATCAACGCGAATATGTCCAATGGTAACAAATATGAAATATAAAATTTTCAAAATTGGGTAACAACACTAATAATTACTGCGCCTGGAACCTGGAGTTCATTTATGACTTGTTTCAGTACCTAACGCACATGTATGTAAAAATGTAGTGTAAATCAGTTAACACGCGTAGATTTAATAAAGATATTTCTATAATTATTGAATTTTGAAATAGGTTGGTAACCCTGGCAACTGGGGTTCTTGAGGTCAGGGACACCCAAAACTTTTTGCTATTGTCTTGAATGATGTCTAATCT
>JAGDQP010005608.1:38864-77085 GCA_022664845.1 Lepisma saccharinum
GTACTGTGCACAACTCGACCGTTTGAACGAAGCAGTCCAGAAAAAGCGACCAGAATTGGCCAACAGAAAGGGAGTTTCGGTCTCTGCAAAACTCTCATGGTAAAAAATTGGCCGACCGAAGCGCCGCTGAAAATCACTTGGCCAAGTTTTTCGACGAAAATCCAAAGAAGTTCTACACAGATGGAATTATGAAGCTACCCGAAAAATGGCAAAAGGTCATAGATAATAATGGTCAATATGTACTTGATTAAAATTGATTTTCAATAAAGAAAATTTTTGTTCAAAAATGTACCAAAAAACCGCGGAGACTTTTTATATGATCAGGCACTCTTAATAAAAGTAAGCGTGTGGATAACTATGATACTCTTCCCTATGGGTATAAAAGAAAACGATTAGAATAAATCAGGTATTATGGTGAAAATTGAAATGTGTCGGTCTTGCGTATGATGCGGGAAATTTTCTGGTCACTTAATGAGTGGTATATTGACAACTATTTTAATTCGACTACAGCAACCGCGCTGCCCCACAGAATTTTCTCTTGGTGCTAATTACGATGTATTATTATCAGATAATTCCCTAATTTACTACTATTCTATCTAAACGAATTGCTGTGGAAGCATTGACATTTGTAAATCGTAACAATAATATTTTATTATATCTCTAACTCATTTTGTAATAGAATATGAAGTGGCAGACACCTTTTACATGTATGATCGCAGGACCTACAGCATGCAGGAAGAGCTACTTTGTAAAAAAAAAAGTTTTGAGCACTACAGTAATTTATTTAAAAATATAGTATGGTGTTTTGGTGAGCGGCAGCCCTTATACGACTCTCTCACAATGGTGTAAATTTAAGGAAGGCTTGCCACAGGGTACTGATGATGATGAGTTCTCAGCGGCGGATGGTCCGCACCTTATAATTATTGATGATTTAATGCGTGAATGTGATAATCGGTTTGTAGATATTTTCACCAAAGGTAGCCATCACCGTAATTTAAGTGTTATTTTTCTAACTCAGAATATTTTTCATCACCAGCACCGCGGAATGCGTCGATATTTCGTTAAATTATCACTATATATTTTAAGAATCCTAAAGATCAGGCTCAAATTAATTATCTAGCACGTCAATTGTATCCGGGTAACAAAATTTATTCAGGAAGCCTATCAAGATGCAACTCGAAATGCTCATGGTTACCTGATCTTTGATTTTTAAAAAAATACGAAGAACAGCGGGTTCGGTCTATCTGTGAATGTTCCTATAACGTATTGCAAAGAAACGTTCCGTTAAATAAAAAAAAGAAAAACAGATTGAGGAGATATAAAAAAGAACTTAGATATCTGGCGCGGAAAAGTCCGACGCTGTAACAAAAGAAAAAACGTATAATTGTACAAAAAGGTGGTTTTCTCACAGCATTGCTTGTTCACATTCTAGGGGGTTTACTATCTAGTCTGATTAAATAGTAATTATGCAGCATGCGAAAAAACGTATTTTAATCTCGCAAGAAAATTACATTGTTATCAAACTATATCTAATCTCGATGACGAGATGAAGTAAATTATAAATAATAAGAGTATAAGCGTAGAAGAAAAATGGGTACAATATAAAGAGGCGTTGCAGAAATATTTACATCTTGTTCAAAAAAACGCAGCCACTGGAATCAGGAGGGGGGAGGAGTCGGAGGCGGGGGAGCAGGATGAAAAAATAACTACTCTCCCCGAAATTCGTCCGCGTAAAGCACGGCCTTTATTACGCAGATTAAAAAATTCTAACATTCAATGGGATTATAGTGGTAATGTTAATATATATGGTTAATTAATTCCTGGTGCTAATATAGTAAATTTAATATCGGATTTTGTTAGGTGTCGTAAGAAAAATATGTCAACCAGCGGTTGGGAATCCTCTGCTGTAGTATTAGCAAAATCAAATATACCCTTAGAGTATTTAGGTAACCCTCAACGTATAGAGAAAGTATATTCGAAAGCTGACATCTGGTGCTGCTCCAAAAACAGAGGAGGAGGAGCCTGGACCATCACGTAAACGTAAAGTTGTCACTTGGCGCAACTATAGACTATGAAGAAGAAGTTGGCTAATATTTACTACAAACCATCGCATCCTGCATCATTTTCAACAGCTCTAGCACTATGGAAAGCTGTAACGAAATCAATAACTTTACAGCGGGTGAAAGAATGGTTAAAAGAGCAGCAGGCATATACATTGCATAAACCAGTGCGAAAACGGTTTCAACGCAATCCTTATCCAAGGCAAGCTGATTTAAAAGATACGCAAAGTCTACAAAAATATAATGATGGGTACCGCTATATTTTAACTTAACAGTGATCAATCTATTTAGTCGCTATGCATGGGCTGTGTCTGTCCGGAGTAAAACTTGCAAAAAAATCATAAAAGCGTTTAAGAAAATATTTGCATCTACCCCCAGGCATAAACCTCTATCTACGCCTACAAACAGATAAAGGTACAGTTTAACAGAGCATCCAAGTCGTATTTAAAAAAGCAACATATTAATTTTTTCCACAACAAAAAACCGATATTAAGGCTAGCATCGTAGAATGTCTAAATCGCAGCTTGAAGCAGATACTGTGTAAATATTTTACAGCGAAGACTTACCGCTACATAGATGTGCTCCCCCGAATAGTTCGCGGATATAATTCTAGGCCACACGCAGCACACAAATTACCATCCGCTCTTGTGAGCCAAGATACGTCTCAGCAAATGTGGAATAGACTGGTAAAACCCCCCCAGTGCTGGTGTTAAGACAAAAAATATATAGAAGGGGTACTGTGCGAATTACTAAGGCAAAACGGCATTTTGCAAAAGGCTACAAAGAAAATTGGACTCTGGAAATATTTAAAATAAAACACATATTATATGAGGAGAAGACAGTGGTTTATCTATTAGAGGATTTAAATGGTGATGTGATGGCACATTTTATGAAGAGGAAATACAGGCTGCGCCACTACCAAAAGTTTACGAAATGGATGAAATTTTAGAAGCTAAAGGTAAACGTCTACTTGTTCGGTGGCGGGGTTATCCTGCTTCATTTAATTCATGGATTCCTGTATCGCATTTAAAGAACGGCTAGCAACATTTAAAGAACAATGGAAAGTTCCATTACGTCAACTTGCTGAGTGTAGTTAGATTAGCTGATACTGTAAAATAAGCATTCTGTAATTGGCAGCCCCTTGAAAGAGCATATTGTGTGTGTGTGTGGTTATAAAACCTTTTAAAAGGACGGTATATTATTAATAATATTATAAACTAGTGTCATGTTTGTGTATATAGCAAAAAATGAATGAGCCTTATTTCCAATATTATTCGCATCAAGCGGGCAGTGGTTATAATGTATATAAAGGTGCACCATAACAAGAAGGTTATGGTATAGGTAGTTTTCTAGGTGGTTTACTCCGTACTGTATTTTCATTATTAAAACAAGGTGCAAAAACTGTTGGTAAAGAGCTGTTACGTACACGAATCAATGTAGTGGAGACGTAACAGATAGTATTAGACCCGTTGAAGTAGCTTCAAAATCACGCTGGCAGGAAGCAAAAAGTAATTTAAAAAAATAAAGCTCAAAATAAAATAAATCAAGTATTGGTTGGATCGGGCCTGCAAAGAGTAAATCGTAAAAATAATCAAACAGGTGCTGGTGGTGGTGTAATAAAGAAAAAGAGGAAGAAGAGATATATTTTTGATTATGGAGCAACAGAGCAACAGTGTACTAGTTTTTACCTCACATTATCCAGTAATAGTTCTATGTAATATTTCCCGCAAAATACTCGGGCGTGTTATACTACAAAATTATATCATCCTCTCGTGTTGGAGAGAAAGGTGTGTGGGAAACAGCTGTTGTTGAAGTACATTATACATTATACGTCCCCGTGCAACGTAAACAGTTTAATCAAATTATTATTGATTTAAGAGACAGCACGGGTAATCCACTTCCTTTCTAATATGGCAGTGTATGTGTAAAACTTCATTTTCGTAGACGTGACACATAATACGATATTATAAAAATAAACTAATGAGAGTATTAATAGCAGAAAAAATGCAGTGTGAGTGTACGAAATCAGAATTAGATTTATTTGCGGGTCTGCCCGCTAAAACGAGTATTATAGGTAATAAAACAGTAGTATATAAACCTGTGGCGTCAATATCTATCTGATAATGCACTCGCAGAGTTTGTAGTCCCCAGCCACGGTGATGATTATATTGATTTACCCCCATACAATGCTACATATTAAAGCTAAATTACTAAACCTGATGGTTCAGATTTAACATCTGCTGATAAGAAAATTGGTCCTGTAAATGATTTTCTCAGTGCAATGTTCAGCGAGGTACATATACATCTGAATAATCAACTATTTTCCCACACATATCCATATCGATCGTATATTGAAAAACTATTGAATTATAGTGCAAATGCAGAAACAACTCATCTTCACACTGCGATGTGGTTTAAAGATACTGCCGCTCAAATGGATAGTGTGGCTGATAGTAGTAATTCTGGTTTTAAACAAAGTTCTCTTCTCACACGGTTAAGTCGACCCTTTGAATTAATAGGGTATATTCACGGTGATATTTTCAAACAGGAGAAATTTCTATTGAGTGGTGTACAGTTGCGTATTAAATTAATCCCAGCCAAACAGGCTTTTTTCTCTAATGGGCGAAGCTGGAGCTGAAGGGAAAGTTGTAATTACAGAATCAACACTGCTTGTAAAAAATGTTGACGTGTCGCCTGTGAAAATAGCCCAAAATAAAGTATTACAAAATCCTAAATTTAGAGTAATAACCCGATAACAAAGGTGCAGGTGAAGACAGACTTTATCGCAGGGCATTATGGACACCTCTCTTCCAGATTTGTTTTCCGGCATAGTGCCTAAATGTATTATTATTAGGTTTGTTACTAATACAGCTTTCAACGGTACTTATCAGATAAATCCTTTTAATTTAAAGCATTTCAGTATGTCATTCTTTACACTGTATGTTGACGGAACTCCTGTTCCATCTAAACCACTACAACCAGATTTTGAAAATAAGCTATATATTCAAGGGTATTCTACGTTATTTACAGGTTCTGGTATTTATTAGTCTAATCAAGGCAAATGATATTTCCCTTGTCGAGTATCCTAATGGTTATATTCTCTACTAGTGTTTGATTTAACTCCTGATTCTAGTGCTGGTCCTGCATTTCATACTAGTCCCCAGCGCCAGGGAAGTGTACGATTAGAAGTTCATTTTAAGTACTGCCATCTCCTCTAACAGCCGTTATTTACGTAGAATTCTCTTCTGAACTGGAAATTGATTTCCAAAGAAAAATATATATTGATTTAAAAAATGTTGAATGCCATTCAACTCTATGAGTCATTACAGCAGAATTTGCCCGATGGACATTTTATAGGTGCATATGCTGCAGACAAATTACCTCGCTTTATTCATACGCTGCCTGCAGCCCTAGTTAATACTGATCCTGGTAACAAGCCTGGCGAGCATTGGGTTGCCATTTATATATGTAATACTGACCATGGTGAATATATGGACAGCTATGTGATTCCACCATATAACACTATATCATATAAAGTTTCTAAAACGGAACTGTTTATTCTATACGTGGAATAATAGACGTATTCAAGGTGATTTATCTCAATTCTGTGGACACTACTGTTTTCTCTATTTAGCATGTCGTGCGTCTGGCTATTCACTACAGGACTTCTTAAATAAATTCTCAGCTGCCAACACTAATGTTAGCGATATTATGCTTCATTCGTTTATGAGAATGGTCCCTGGCGTGAGATTAAATTCTCCGTAAACCTTATGCATGTGTGTGTGTTGGTCCTGGAGCCAGTTAGCTGTGTAATAGTGCTTTTTTAAATTTAGGTGCCTGTAGTTTTTTATGTATACAGGAATATTTAAGAACAGTATTTATTATTAATTCCATGTTATTAACGAATCTCAATACGATTCTATATACAAATAAAGAGGTGTCGTCCAGTACGTACTGCTGTTTTTGAACTCGCATCTTCCATCAACTTGTTTTTTTTTTTGCTTTGAGGATCATTAAAAAATAAAAGACCCACCCACGCACACATGGCACGAGCAGAGTTTGAAGATTGAAAATCTTATTTACAACATTTTGTCCTCGTTCAACACAAGACTTACAAATCTGACGATCAATATTCTGATCATACTTTCTTCCTGCTTCTGTCAAGAGTCGTGAGGTAAATAATAATAAGAAGAACAAAATTGTCCACTGCAAACATATGTACAGTGAATTTTCTGTTAAGAGAATGTTGGAAAATCCATAATTCATATTACACATTATTAATTTTTTCACTACTCTCAAACAATACAGCTATTTTGTTTAAATAATAAATAACATACACACACTCATTGGTTATAATCTTTGTCACTTTAATTTTCTGCGTTCTGTGAATGGCGCCTTTATTTCTTAAAGCAAAGTATGTTACTTTATGTTCCGGAACTAAGGCAATATGCAGAGCGGAGAGTGAGCGTGAGTCATCGACCTTTCTCGCGAAGCTTCAAGAGCATGACTAATGAAACTAGGGCTGTGTAAAACCAATGTATACCCTTGCAATGTGTTTAGGCTTAAAAATTGTGTTCTCTGCTATGTTAAATAGGGGTTGGTGTAGCCTTTTATTCTGTGTTAAATAGCGAATGAAAAATAGTTCGTAGCCTCTAGGCGAATTGTCAAAAAAATATTGGTTAGCTGTAGTATGATCTTCAACAAATTCGTAGTCTTCTATAAAAAAAATGCAACACTACATCTCGTACTATAACCTCCTACGCCATGTTATGTAGGTTGGCTACAGAACGCTCTTCAGGGTTTAACAACAACAAATGCGACACTGCGGCTCCTTGCTATCAGTCGGGTATGCCATGTTATGTAGGTTAGCTAGAATACGCTCTTCAGAAAATTATAATATAGCCCGTAGCCTTTTATAATCACAACAAATTCGCCACTGCGGCTCGTACAGCCCTGAAAAATGACTCCTTGCTACTAGTTGGAGTATGGTATAGCCTACGATAACCTCCTTTGCCATGTTATACAGGTTAGCTAGAGTATTACTTCAGGGTTTTATAATATAGCTTGTACTCTTTTATGAACTAGATTAAATTCTGATTACAGACAATACAGCACCAAGTGACACCAATTCTACTGACAGGTTTCACATCTAGAGCTGTTACATTTGTGGGCGGGAACTGAAGGCAAATAGGACGAAGGGTTAGTGTGAATCAAGATGTTTTTAAGATTTTGAGGATGCTGAAAATCTAATCTCGGCTCGATGGGAAAAGAGAGATCTGGTATCGTGGTCAAATTGGAGTATATGGAACTGAGAATGCAAAATTTGTTTTATTTTGGTAAGTTTAGGATGAAATTGTGCATGGGCGGATTTAGGAGAGTGCCACTATGGGGGGGGGGGGGCAATTACTTTAAAAGCTATCGTTTAGAATGAAACATTTAAAGTTATTTTGAAATGAATGGGGGGATTGCCCCCCCCCCATAAATCCGCTCATAAAATTGTATGATTAAGGCCGGAGGATTCGGGTTGATGTTGGAGGTATGAGCAGGTGGAGTGTGTGTGTGTGTGTGTGTGTGTGTGTGTGTGTGTGTGGCTGCACGTCGAATCTGTTTGGTTACGAGGTTAAGTGGGTAGCCTCGGTTGCGGAGGTAGTGGAATTCAGGCGTTGACCTTTGAGAGCAAGGGAGATGGGTATAGCTTTTTTGGTCCGATTAGTTTGATAAGTAACGTAACAACAACAAGCTTCGAGGGATAACAGTACATAAAAAAATAAGGAAAAACGCCATAGATATCAGGGTGAAAACTCTGCCGCCTTACGGAGCTAGAGGCGATCTTCATATTTCCAATACCATTAAAAGTAGAGCCGCGCATGTATCATCAAAGACTTCAAACACTGCTGTCTCCAAAACTGTTTAATGGGTGCGTAAGGGAATTCTCGAAATTCTCTGAAATAAAGGTGAGTCGAAACGAGCATGAATGGTAAGACTTTCTAGTAAATAACATAACTCCGTTTACGCCTGATCAATACTTAAAACAGATTCCATATACCGAACAATTTTTTTTTATAAAATGCGTGGTTGTATAACGATCAGAATTCATTAAGGTTTTGTTTATTTATCAATGAGAGAGAATGTTATTTGCAGTTAGATGGTGGTGATTACGTTTGTATTCTCTACTCATACGAAATTTATGTTATTCATGCCTATCTGGACCCACCTTTACTAAAGAAAATTTCTGAAAATTGCCGCTCCCTCTCTGCACACTTACTACACAGTTTAAGATAAGGATTTCTAAATACAGAAGGTATGAAATCTTCGATAATAGCATACCACATCAGCTCTATTTTTAATGGTATTGAAAACATGAAGGTCTAAAATTCGTTTTCGCACGATTTCAGCAACTTGTAGCTCCGAAAAGTGGCAGAATTAACACCCCGGTCACTAATGCTTCTTTTCTTTCTTATTACTGATGTACTATCATCTCTCGAAGTTCGTCAGTGCATTACGTTACCGTCCTATATACAATATAGCAGATCATGAAATATTTGAGGGAATTGTGGTATTGATAATAGAAGAATGAAACTCGGGATACATATACTACACATGGAAATGATTATACAAGTAAAGCCATCCCTGAGACAGAAGCAGTTCAAAATGGCTGAGCCCAACATATTTTATCTGCTACAATTGAATTTATTTATATCTTAATCATATCAGGCTTAGGCTGAGATAGTGTGTCGGGATAGGATGTTGAGAAGTAGTCTGTCAGCACCTAGTTTGAAGGTACCATCCCAGCATTTCCCTGGTGTTACTGAGGAAAATCCCCCCAGTCAGGATGAGCGGCCGCTAGAGTTGTTCCCACGCTCTACCAACTGAGCTAGGCCGCTCGGTTATTTCATTTGCTGCTTCGTATATTATTTAATACTGTAACTGCCATATTGCAAGAGGTTGTGCACGAGTTTACGATTTTGTGTAAAGATCTGTTACTTACTAAATCCACATAAACGATTAAAGGCAAAGTTCCCGTATTATTTGATGAGATATAAATTACCAGTAGAAGCATTTCATATTTGTGTGTTTTTTGTTGTAGTTTTTAATGAACTGTTATTTTACGATGTATTAGTTCACTCTGAAAGTCATCAAGAACAGCCGAGAACGGGACATACCTTGACCTATTTACTTAAGTACTTTTAATTAATAGAACTTAATAATAAAATAAAGTACAACAAACTGAACACCAGAACTGGAACTTCCGGAAAATATGAACAAGCTTCGTTTAAGCGTATCCTACAATCGAGTACATACATCTTATCAGTGGTTGAAAATGAACTATATTGCCACTATTGTATAATTTATCTTCAGTTAAAAGAGTCTTCTCGATTAGTATGGTCGGTAACAGACTTCAATCCAAGCTCTACTGCAGCTTGTGGTTCCTTTCAACGTACCGGAACCTCCCTGTGAATTGATGACGATGAATATTCTGACCGAAGGCAAGTCTATATAACTTGACGGTTTCTACTAAGCGGCCGTAGCTCAGTTAATAGAACGTTGACTTAGATCCGGATAGTTCTGAGAACGATCCCATCAGTTGCCTATCCTGACAGGTTTTCAGGATTTTTACTCAAACACATCAAGCTAATGCTGGCTATCTTCCAACATCCTCTGCCCATCCTATCTCGGTCTGAGCCATATATGTCCAAAACCCATAAATTCAATTCAATTCGATGGCTCCTAAGCAAGATGAACCGATGGCGGTTTGCCATTGTCTTTCATCGGATTAAAGTGACGTCCTGACGAAGGCACCTACAGTTTTAAAGTGGGCTCTGAATCACATGTTCCCCACCGGGAACGCCGAATTTCATACGTAATTTTATTGGTACTGAGCGGACCAAGAATCAAAGTTCTTGAGCCGAGTGTGATTACCAATCTTCCTACTGCTTTCCTCTTGTACCTCCCAAGAGAACTGCAAAAGACAGAGTACAATTTAATTCGTTACCAGGTTTTACCAAAAACAGTGAAGGAAGAATATTACTGGTTGAACCATGTAACACAGGTTAGGGGCAGAGACGAACTACAAGGTGATGAAATAATAACCTGGTCAGCATACAACGCAAATCAAGCACAAATTTCAAGCAACTGTGATTTAAGTTTGATCTCTGCTTCCTAAATTTCCTGAAAATTTTTGTCACTTGCCACGTAGTGGACATTGCGAAGACAATAGTCAAAGGTTCAATTCTGGACTCATTTCCAATCCTAATGTTTAATCAGTCACTGAACCAATTGGCAAAACGAAGGTGGAACTGGCCAACAACTTATAGCTAGGATCAATTCATCGTAGTTTTGGCTGCCTGTATATTATTAAGGTGTCACTTCTGAAGGTTCTGAAATTGACAAAAAGCGCATTTACTATAACTTCTGTTCGCGCAGATATTACCACAGATAAAAAGAATAGATTCCTTTATAACACCCTTAACACTGTTCCACGTACTAACTGGTCGCGACACTGTTTCATTCTTTGCAGAAAAAGGCAAAAGGACTGCATGGGATACCTTAAACGAATACGGAGATGTAACCACTATTTCGCGGATTAGCGAGTCCTAGTCACCAGTAGAAGAAATGTTGAACCCATTGGAAAGATCTGTAATTCTGTTCTATGACCAGCAGCGACGAATACGTTAATGAGGCAAGGAAACACCTATTTACTCACACCGGTTACGAAATAGGAAATCTACCTCTCACGCAAGATGCGCTCATTTCGAAAACCAAAACAAATGTCTACCAGGTTATTGCTGGGCATGAATGATTGTTGTAATACAACAACTTTCAGTACAAAGAGCTTTGGGGGGAATGAAGACGGGGGGGGGAGAAGGATGATAAGAAGAATACATAACCCCACTACAGGGTACCCAAGATTGCAAAAATTTATACAAAATGGATGGATGAAAGGACAAACACGACAGTGAAAATTAAGGGAGGCTGCCCTACCGTGTACCACTCTGTACGTGTTGCATTTTTAATACCGATAGAGAGTGGGCAATAATACTTTCAGCAGAGGAATCAACATTTATTCAATAAAGAACAATAACGAACATCAAATGTTCCAATAATTTTGCATTATCCAGTAATTTAGGTTACAGTGAAGTGTTTCAGTAAATATAAATGACAACTTGCTATTTCTAAAATTGCGGCCCATTTTGTTACAGGAAAAATCTGAAATGACCTGGTACCCGAAACTGTTTATTCGGGTTGGTCTAAAACTGGGCCAATTTCCATGCTTCTATTTATCAAAGCCACCTGGCTTTAATTAAAACAGGCTGACAAGGTTACTACACTTAACTTTATTGTAAGTACACAGCAAGTGTCCACAACTATCTGGCGGATTACTTCTAAGGAACAGCGGTGCAGTTCACTAGAACCACGATACACCGATTGTTCACTCAAGTAAAAAATTACAGGTGTTGAAATTGGAATACAGACGAAATTTGGAATAACAAATATATAAATTATTAAAGCAGAGAATCACAAGTAACTTACAAAATCTGATGAAAATGAAACAAGATAAACAAAATTTAAATCATGAATACTTACATTTTGCTGTCCTTGCATACTCCTTGCCTTTCTTAAACGATTTTTACATGCATCTAAATCTAACCTGCAAATAAACGGAACTAGTTATGATGTGCTGAAGGACAATTTACCATTAAAATAATCCAGAAAACCATTACTGAAGTACATACACACATACAAGCACACACGACAAAAATCACGCTATTTGCACAGAACATTAAGACTGTACATATTGTTTAAATGCACTTCACCTTGTTTGGTTCCAAGCATTGTGAAGCACATTTAAATACATAACACAAGTTTTCTTTCTTTGTTTTTATTAGCGCTAGCGTAGTCTTTAGACTGAAGGAGAAAAGCACTTCCGCAAAGGAATTGTTACAGTTATTCAAGAGTACCAACATAAATAATATTCCGAAGATATGTATTTTTAAACATATTACTTATAGACAGGGAGCTCGTAGAAGAAAAACTACGTTATAAGGTACAACCTTCTTTTTTATTTCTACATGTGACATGTATCGACATGTGTTTTCGAAAACGATATCCATCAAAAGACACAAGAATATTTCTTCCGTCGTCTTGTTCCCTTTCATGCGTCATTCATTAAAATACCTCGTAAGAAACAAAAACTCTTACTACTTTTTAAAACCTCAACGATATTTCCTGTGGAAGGATCCTGTCGTATTTGACACTTGTCTTTCGGGATCTTAACATACACCAGTTAACTACTTTCTCTCAATTCTAATCAAATTAGAATCAACCAACTAATTAGCTCCAATTTGTTGCCCTGAAGAGGGTAAAGTGGGGTGGGGGGAAGGGACATGAAAATGTATGCTGTTCCCTCGATGAAAATTCACTGGATGACGTCCCATGAATCACTTTCCTTTGGGACTAAGTGATGAGGTACACAATACTGCCACAAGAAATATTGCAAACACTAGTACACTGTCACTGCTCAAACAATAATAATATGCAACAAGCACTTCAACTTGCTTTTGCTTCGATGTAGAAGTCGGTAACACGGCTTGCCATATAATAGCATCAGCTGAATTGAGCAAGCGAAGAAATTCACAGTCACTTTAATGTTAAGCAAATTCAACTAAGTACATAGCAAACCAAGTATGTAACTATCACATGCCATTGCATTTTAAAATTATACAACACGGCCACAACTTTAGACTGATTTATGCGACGTGACACACAAGTTTGACCACAAGCAACGACGGTAGGTATTACTCCGCCATGTGAGTATACATTTGCCGGTGTTTGGTATAAGTAACTGCACCGTGCGTTTTAACCTTTCGAAGTCAAGATTAACAAAATAAGCCAATAAAATATAGAAAAGTTGCGAGTTCGTGATTTATGACGATTTACATATCACACCTGACAGTCAATTCCTTTACAATCAATAACTCGTGGTTAACACTTTGCGAGTAACACTTCACGGGAACCAGTTTATATAGACACCACCTTGACGAATGACCCGCGAAAATATTGGTACGAGAGACATGAAGTTCGCACCTCGAAAGAAAAGCTGGGTATGAATTCTCGCTCGGTTGTTGATATTGTAAAATGCTAGTTTTACCCATAAGGTTTTGCGCGAAAAATTCAGATTCGTCACGTAATTGCTCTGAAAGCTCATATACATAAAGAAATTATAATATACATCGACCATATAAGCATTCATAGAGTACAAAGAGTTCTTATACGTTATAGCGTATATCTGAACACACAACCCATATAAGGGTAATCGAGTGCTGGGAATCGAATGTTGATACAAAATCTAGCATCTACAAGTCGCGACAGATTTCTTACCTAGCATCAGACTAGGGATTTTCCCTTCTTTGAACACAAAGAAACTTAAGGAAGACAAAAAGAGTCTAAAGAAATCTACTGACGCCATTATTAAAACAAGTGGAAAATCTTTATAAAACTTCGTAGAAAAGCTTAAAATAGTTAGATCATTACGGAAAATGTCAATTATCAATGACAAAACATGATTAAAGATACATTATCCTTTAATTAAATATAATTAAGCAAAGAAGTTTAAAAAAAATTGAGAAACTTTTGAAAATGTAAAAATATTTACAACTATTCACGAAGACGCGTGCTGACATTCGAAAGTTTTATTGAATTGAAAAAAAAAAACCTCGAATGGCAACAACAAGTGTCTTCGTGAATAGTTGTAAATATTTTTAAATTTTCAAAATCTTTCATATTTTATATTGTACTCAGCAAATTATAATCTGACCGCATTCTTTAGCACCTCTTAAAATAAGTTTAAGTCCTGAAATTCAGCTATGTGGCAACGTCGCAACAGCATGAGTGGCAACTCTGAGTTTTATTAAATATTTATATTTATTTTAAAACTATTACTTTATTACCACAGTGTACACAGTGCGGATCTTTGCAAGAAAATTATGTTTAATATATATATTCATTAAACTGGAAACATTTCTGCAAAAACTCACCTGCGCCTTTCCCGTCAAATTCACTTGGTCTTTTTCCAGGGAACACACAACTTTCCTTGATGTGGATGTCTAGCTCAAGAACAATCGACTTGAGACAGGCGTTCACATCAAACCTACCAACAGTATGCAGTATCTCCATTATTAACAGCTATCATCTATACCATACCGAACACTCTCTTCAATACGCTCTTGCAGTCCGGGGTTCCCGCATCTGTTTCTCTGATGACCTACTCCAAAATTATTTCAGTACCCTTGCTTCAGCTCTCACTGACCGTGGATATCCCAAACAGCTCATCCGTATACAACCGGACAGTGTCGGAAATCACCCTAACTCCAACCGACCTCCCCGTGGAGCTCCCGACCTTCTCACCCAGTACCACCCCAGCCATCAGGTCCTCCAAAAGCTCCTTAAACTGGCGCACCCTCACTGCGTAACCTGAAACTAAAAAAAAGTTTTCCCGGTGTGCCCCAATATAGTCTACTGCACACCTCCGAATATCAACACGATTCTCACCAGAACTGGACCAATCCAACCCCCTCCCCTCAAATATGGCAAGTGCAACAGACCCCCCTGCAGAACCTATATATTTTTGATCCGTCTTTCCTTCGTACATCGTCACTCACAAGACGTACTCTTTCCGACACTGGCAGTTGCAGTTCTTCCAACCTCATTTATCACCTACTTTGTAACCTACATTCCGCCTGCTACGTTGGCGACACCCAAATGCCTCAACCAATCCGCATCAACAACCACTGCTACTCCTCTAAATAAAAAATTCCGTACCTTCCCATACTTCTTATACGGATGCACCTGTGACAAAACCTTTCGAGTCAGCATTCTGAAAATTCTGAACCCTGATTTACCTGCAACAGCTAAAAAGAGATGGGAACAGACGTATATCTCTATCCTTTCAGCCAACCTTGAACCCGGTCTCAACTGCCTGTTCCCTGCAGCGCAGTGTCGTCGTCTTTTCCGTTCTCTTCTTTGTTTCGTCTCTAGTTGCACTTTTAATCTATTTTTTAATATTGCTTCTTTCATTCCCTTTCCCTTTCCCCTTCATTCTTTAATACTAACCACAACGAAACAAATCCTACACGCTCATTTTGACATTCTCTTATCCGACGCAGGCACAAAATCAGTATTTCCCACCAAACCTAGATAGTTTTTCAGTACACCTCTGATCTTAGAAACATTTTGATCCTTACACATCTTTCCTCACCGCCACCCCAAAGCTCTGCCCGCATATACAAGAGACCCAGATGTAGGACCTGATCCATTCCCCCCCCCCCCTTTATTAATCATCAATACTGCTAGTGCCCGGTCAACCAAATGAATGAAGAAGGAGAGGTCATCCAGCAAATAGTGGATACGAGGGAGGAACTAAGAGGACTAACAATGAAAGAAATACTTGGGGAAGAACAAAAAATATACCTACTAGACCAACTTTTTACTAGGATCTCTCATATATATATATAAAACAAAATATAAACGAAGTAACCAATAAAAGATCAACAGGTGAAGAACCACATTTAATTTGGAGGACTCAAGTACTGTACATACATATTGTAAATATGGGTATGTGTGTCGGGAGCGGACGTGGTCGCGTGCAGGGAAAACAATAAGAACTGTATCTCATGCGAACTTTGTGGATTTGATATCCCCTCCACGGTCATCGATACTTAGAATTACAAGGGCCGCCGCCTGGCGAGACGCGTAGCGTGCGAACGGTTGCGAGTGCGTGTTAATATAAATAATATGCGTTTAATAACTGAATAATTCCCTCACAGGTTCTGCCAACTCAGTGGCCTGGACAGGATAACTCTGGGTGGAGAATAAACTTGAAAATTGAAACCATTAAAAAAATTGTGTGAAGTGCTGTGATGTCGTGTTGTGTGAAAGTGTTTATATGTGGCAGTGTGGTGAAGAGGAAGAAGAAAGGAGTCAGGGAACCGCCCCAATCCAAAGGATCTGGAGGATTCGTCCAGCGGCCCAAGACCTGGATCTTCAGAGTCGACTTCCCCACCTGAGTGAATGTGTTCTAAAGTAGAGATAGGTTAGAATAAAGATAGAATTAGAATAGAATATAATGGAACCAGAAATTAACTTTGTATTTTGAATAATATTAGGGATTTTGTTTGTTTCGTCAAATTGCATAATGCTTTACTGCATTGTGTTGAGAGTTTAATTATTTTTAATTCTAATAATTATTAATATTAGTGTATAGGAAACATGTTACAGATAAAGTATATTGCAATTTTCATGTAAACATTGCTAAATAATTCTGCACATAATAAAATTATAGTATCAGTTCTGAGCTAGAGAGGAAGGAAGATTCGCAAAGCAATAATAAAATTTTTCGTTATACAATCTAATAATAAGATTTTAAAAAGCGAATAACCAATAAACAAAACAAGATGTGTGGAAGAATACCCAAAAGAAACTTAAAAAATAAATAAAAAAAGTAAAAGGAAAGAAATAACGACAATAAAAATAATTAAAAATACATAAACAAATAGAAGACATTTGTTAAAAAAAACTAAATATAGAACTTAACAGAACTAAAATAAAATGTAAACTGTATTGTATACTCAAGTGTAACAAAATATATATGCAAGTAAGGAAAATAAAAGAGAATTAATCCCCCCACAACCGCGGAAATAGGGCCCAGGTTTATCCATCGGGAACTGGACCAAAGAATCATCCCCATAACCCTCCCGTCTCTTAAATTCCCCCCCCTTTTTTTTACTATTTTTGTTGTAATATTTTCTAACCCTCCCGTCTCTTAAATTCTTTTTTTTTTTTTTTTTTTTACAATTTTTTGTTGTAATATTTTCTAACTGTGAAAAGGTCCTACTGACTCCGCAACCCGACACCGTGTCAAGGGCCGAGGTGGGAAGACAGAAAACGGGGATGGCCCACCCCAAATTCGTGGAGAACATCTTCAGTTCGCTGCGTCCCTCAGACGCGCGAAGCGGAGTTGAGCAAAGGATGGTGGGAGTGGGAAGGTGGATCCCAAATGTATATATAACTAGTACAAAGGAAAGCCGGGAAGGCAATTTAAGGTAAATTTAAGACAAATGAAGGAGAAAAAAGGATAATACTTACAGCTTACTTTCGCATTAGATCACACATATTCACATGTACACACAATACAGCTATTATTATTTCAAGTTCAGGATATCTACGCGCTACAGCAGTCAGTTGTTCTCCAGTTTTGATGTTTTATCCGCTACGTGTCGCCACTCTCTTCAAACTTGTACTTTGTGAACACGTGAAATTCGCTCTCTTCCTCTCTACTTGAAAAAGTGTGAATACACGAAATATAGTGACTTTTTTATGTATAAATAATAAATCACAGCCATATTCAATCCACTAGTGGATGAGGCCTCTCCCGGAGAGAGGAGGTGGTTTACTGCTCCCACGCTGACCAGACGTGTTGGGAGAGGAGAGCCGAAGCTCTAACTGTGATCGCTACCTCTTTATTCAGGTAGCTCCCCAATTGGCCTCACGACGCTGGGTGGACGCCGCACAGGCTACACCATCTGGAGTACTGCAACGGTCACCCGTCCAAGCACTGACCAGACCCAGAGCTGCTTGACTTCGGTGATCTTACGGGAACCGGTAGACCAGCTCGGCTAGGGCGTTGCAAATGTATATATATATACAGTGAAACTTCTCCTAACGGACACCTCTAAATAACGGCCACTTTTCAATTCCCCGGCAGAACATCATTCGGTACAATGGAAAAGTTACTTCTGAATAGCGGACATTCTCAATAACGGACGCGGACACTGAAAACTATTCCCCCGCGCCTATGTAGAACTTCCAAATAACGGACAGCCAAGAATACAACTCTCCTATTTTCTGGCATTTCAAACAATAACGGGTAGGATTTCTAACACTATCGCGCATTGTTGAGTAAGGTATTGTATTTCTTTTAGTTTTGTTTTTTTAAAGTGCATATTGTTTAGCAGCCATTTTTAGCATTGGTTGAACAATGGAGTGACGTCTCGTGCATTTTATCTTCGTCTGGCTACAAATGCTCCAATTTTTCTTGTGTTGCATCCTAAGCTTTTTCCGAATAGCGGACACTTCCTAATAACGGACAGATTTACGTTCCCCGTTACTGTCCACTATACAGAAGTTTCACTGTATATATATATATCACTTGACACAATTATAGACATGGAACCAACAACCGCAGCGCTGACTTTGAACGTAAGTTCTCAACCAGTATACATCCGGACACTAAAGTGAACAGTGCAGAGATACCGCCAACGATTAGTGAACTTGTATATAAATATTAATAAACGAATACACTTCACTATCTCGAGGATAATGACGTCGACTACGGCTGAATCTGTTTAAATTAGTGAGAATACTGATATTCGAACCCTAAAAACTAAGAAATAATACAGTGCGCTAGTATTATTTCCAACAGAGTGCAGTGATTATCTCTAGTTAACAAGTGTTATTTTAACCCCAAGAGAAATTATAAGTGTAAAATATTAAGTGAAAATTCTGTGGATATCACTACGACTGTGGAAAGTGAAAAAAAAAAAAAATAGTTCCCCAAATACTTTGTCACACTATTTTTTTAAACAGAAGGGGGGGGGGGTATGTAATGTTCCACGTGTTTGAGCACGAGTTTCACATTCGCACTGTAAGCATTGTAGTAACGTGTGTACTACAAATAGTAAACATGCGTAAAACAAGTGACGCAACGTAAATAAACAGTGCAACACAAACAAGCAGACAACAACACCAGTTTCACAAAGAATCAACAGACGGAGCCATCATCAATAGAGGAGGAGCTTGGAGGACCACACTGCAAGAGGGCTATGGCAACCCCGACGCAACCTTATAATTTATCACTCGCCTCTCTCCTCTACTTTACTCCTGCATACACAGTGTCGGACTGGTATGCTCTTTCTAACCCAGCACATACCTGTCGGACTGTTATGCTACTCCTTAACCTGCACACACAATTAGCTGTCGGATTGGTGTGCTACCTAACTCAAACTTTGTACACAGTTGGCTGTCGGATTGATGCGACTCAAACCCTAGCTCACTTCTACGAGGCATCTCACCAGAAGAAGCTATAAAGAGTTACGCTATAACTCAACCATTTTGTAAATACCCTGGCACGGGACGCTCTTTTTGTTAAATTATCGGGACTTGTATTTATTTTGTAATAAAACTGGTGATAGGCAAAAACCACGATTGCCGTGTATCTCTTCGACTCGACCTAAACGTTACCCAGAAAACAATAAAACGTTACGATATCGTCCCCTATTAAATCTAGCTCAACTGCGTAAAAAAAATAGCTGGTTCAATCCATTCAATAGTAGGCTCATCTATTTTTAAAATTGTATATTCTAACGCGAAGCTAAAGAGTAGTGAAGACAAGACGCCACCTTGTTTCAATCCACTGAGAATCTGACATATTACCTATCTACGTACGTGGGCGCTGAGACATCTCCTCACTAGCTTAACAAGGGTATTTTTCTTCCGAATTTCACATCGTACCAGCATATTATATAGCTCTTGCCTTTTGAAAGAATAATTTACTAAAAATTACTCCAATCAATTTACCAAGTATACGCTAAGGTGTGTTGTTAAGCGCCTTAACCGCCTAAAATGTTACTAACCACTCTTGGATCTCTGGTATATTTTCACATTTTAACGGGGAACTACCTTGAGTATTTTCATGTACCTTATAACTTAAAACTTTGTCTTCCAGTCGTAAGGACCCCCTTTTCGCCACTTTGAAGTCCTTTGCTACTTAAATACAGCGTGTCACCGAAATAATGGTGCGAACTTCGGGAGGTGATTATTTACATCAAAACAAGAAGAAAGTTCCCCTGACGAAATTCAAAACTATGCGTAGTTTCGGAGCTACAGGCGCTCGAAGTTACGACGCATCGGCACAAATGACAATATTTCGACACACAGAGATAAGAGCAATGTCGGGTTAGCGAATTACGCTCAAAGTAATACGAGATACATCTATTTAAACCATATTTGTGATTGAGAGAGTGCCCCACAGACAGATTTCGCAGCCTAAGAATTTCATGGTCAAGGCATTAAATGGTTTAATAAGGCACATGGAAGTCCCCTCTAAGCTGCATTCGCTAATCATAAACATAACTTAAATATATGTATTGAGCACTACCTTGAGTGTGATTTGTTAAACCGACATCGCCCACGCCATTACTTGTCGAGATATGACGTCATTTGTGGCGATGCCGTCGTAATTTTGACACTAAACAGCTTTCGAAATTTCTTCAAAGCAGCTTTTTTTTCATGGTTTGATGTGAATAATCAAGTTTGTACCGTTATTTCAGGCACACCTTTATACGTACTTCTGATAAAACTCGTTTAACGGCTGGCTCTATTGGTTTAGTAGCCATGGTCGGCGACTATGGATAAGTAGTGAGAAGGCGACACGAGTTCAAATCCTTCATATGCCGCCATCCTGACCGGGGTTTTCTCATGCCCACCAGGCGAATGCGTACAGCACCTATAAGCAGTTTCTGCGCGTCAAATTTCACTTACTTTTCTTTGGAAGTTGTGCTCAGAAAGAGACGTCCTCGGGGAACCGAGCATACACTATAGATGTTAGTAGAAGACAAAACATTGTATCTAGTAATAACGAATGTAAGTTACTGCACACTCCTACGCTGCAAGTCATTCTACGTTCAAGGGGATACGACTAACGAAATTTTACGTAAAGTTATAAGATTTGCAATTCTGTTCACGTTCTCACAACACTTTCAAGATTATATACCAGCTAAGTCACCTGAAAACCTATGGAAAACTTGGATGAGAATCACAGACCTCGGAATTCGATCCTTGAATCTTCCGATTACATGACGAGCATGTATCCGCTGAGCTCCCTTGTTCGGCAATTTATTATATGTACAGACTGGGCAAAACCCTCAACCAGTCCTACAAAACCAGTAAATTTAAATTTAGTTCTTTTAAAAAAACAAAATTAAACAACTGACCAATCTGAATTTTAATAGATATACAGTATATTCATGTAAGATTTCCAATTCAAAAAGTTGAGAGAGCGAGAGCGAGAGAGAGAGAGAGAGAGAGCGAGAGAGAGAACTGAAAACAGTTCCATGCCCAGAACTAAAGGTTAACCAGGAATTCTCTGCATTACAAGGCGAACAAGCGTCTCATAAGCCATCACGCTCTAACAAAATTTTAGATAATTATTTTTATTCCTTAATGTGCTTACTCTTAATGTAATTTCATTTAATTTTAGGTGCAAAACCATACGAGCAGTACTTACCTCTTATTTTCTAAAAGCTTTCTTTCTCTGAGAATAGTCTTCATTTCCCCATCAAGGAATTTCCTAAGCGGCTGCACATAACAATGCACTGCATTCCCAATAAATTCACGCTCTGCTGCACCAAGCCTCTGTTCACTTTGCCCAACTTTTATTAGTGCGCTTCCTACAAAATAAATTGATGTTCCACAATTCAAAGCTTCTGTATTCACATAAGTTTAAAAGTAAACTTTAAATTATTACTTTATAGTGTATTCTTCGGTCTAATTTCTTAAGAACCTGAAATATCTCTAACACTTTAGAAGTTGAGTTAATTTTCAATACATCTTTACAAATTTACAATATAAAACGAATCTACAAAAGAATTACTGCCGTGTTCATTATTTCGTAAGAAAACACTTACCTGCATGGTACAAGAAATAAAAGTACATCAAGCACATTGTTCAATTACAACTCTGACTTTTCCACGTTCTCAGAAACAAAAATCAATAAAAACAACTACACTTCCACTAGAGAATAATCTCCAACAGGATATAGAAAGAGAAAAAAATGGACAGATCACAGAACGAGAAATGCAAAGAAAGCAACAACAGAGTACTTGGCAAAAAGAGGAGAGCTAAAGACAGAAGAAAGAGAAATGAACAATAAATGAAAAACATGTAGAGAACATCGACCTGAAACAAAGTTACTTAAAGACCTAAAAAATTAAGTTCAAATTTAACGTAGGTACAATGGACAAAAATTTAGCTAAATTCTAAGAATGACATTAAGAAGGAAATAATGAAAGACACGATTCAACTAATTTAAGATTATTATAGTAAATACGCCACTGCCGTACCCCCCCCCCCTATGTATAATGGCGACGGTTGTGTATGCGAATCCCGCTCACCAAAATGGGGCCTTGAATTAGGGCCAACCTAGGATAAAGTTTATTAACGAGAACGGACTGTAGCCTCGGCTGCTGTAAAGGACATAAAGATAATTATAAACGCTGCAATTAGCGAAACAAAGAAACCGGGATGTTGAGACAAGAAACTCGAGAAATCACTACAAAAAATAGCTGACAGATTCAATCTTTTATACTTAAATTTACGTAAGGAAAAGAAAAAAAAAAGCAGAAAAAATATCTCTGTATGAAAGAGCTACACAGCATAAATACACATCTGTATGAAAGAACTACTGGCCACATTAATAACATGAAGTTTGAGAACCTACACGATTGGAAAAGTATCAGCAGCATCAAAATTTAATATGCATACACTGACAACACTCAAGAATAAAATTATGCTTAAAAATTTATTAAAAAATAAATAAGGGTAAGCCTACCAAGAAACTAAATGAGAATATGAGTAATAACTGCTAAGATATGCAGTCTAAAGGCCAGACGTACTAAACTCAATGAGCGAAGCCAGACAGTTAAAAAGGTTCGAAGAAAACTACCTCCAGGATACCAACATATTTGTAACAAGATAAAAGACCATAAGTTTAAATAAACAAGAAATTAATAACAGCATTCAACAACTCCGAAAACACACATCACAATGTACTGGAAGGCAAAGTGTACATCATCTCAAGAAGTATGATGAATATACGAATGAAGAAGGACGGTGCATCCTACAGGAGTTGACTGTGGCTCAGAAATCGAAACAAACAAATGCCTGTGTTTCTTTACTGTGTCGTAAGAGGAAGGAGTGCTGTCCTATGATGAGAAGTGGATTAATGAAAGATGAAAGGGAAATAATAATAATAAATAACAAAACCGGAAGGGAAGGAAGATTGAGCACTGGAAAAGAAAAATAAAAGGAACAAGGAAGAGGAGAAAGAAAAACGAGGCTACAGAAAATTACATTCAGTTAAGGCTGCAATTAGCGGAGAGGATTCAAATGTTCGTCTACTCCCACCTCTTCGTAACTGTGGCCGGAATCAGGATTGAGACTTTTCAGGATACTGACAGGAATATTTCGTCAAAGGTGCGGCTGTGATGTGAAGTGTGTTACGGTTCGGGGAGATGAGCTAGTTGTGATTTGGAGGAGTAAAAATGGTTGTTGACGCAGATGTTTAGAGGTGTTGGGGTTTCTCCAACGTAGAAGGCGGATCATGGGTTACAGCGTAAGAAGTAGATAAAACAGGAGGAAATGCACGTACCGAAGTATCGGATAGAATATGTTTTGTGATAGACGGGATGCTTAATGGTCAGATTGCGGTAAAATATGGGACAGTTTCTGCAGCGGGATACGTTGCACTTGCCAAGTTTTGGGGAGGGGCTGAATGACTCCAGTTCTGGTAAGGATCGTGTTGAAATTCGGGAGCCTGCTATAGATTTTTTTAAGGCATAAGAAGAAAGCTCTTTCATTCTCGGGTGATGAAGTCAAGATATGATACGCTAGTTTGAGGAGTTCTATGAGGTTTTGAAGCCTAGGATGGGATTGAGTGAGAAGATTGAGAGAGGAGGGTGCTTCGCGGGAAGGGCGGTTGGAGTTCTGGTATTCCTGACACGGTCCAATTGTTTACGGATGAGGAGACGGGGAGAGGAAGTGAGGGTACTGAAACAATTTTAAAGGAAGTCATCAGAGCAGATGCGGGTGTCCTGAACAGCAAGAGCGAATGCGAGAGAGGGTTTGATATGGTATGGATAGGAGCTATTGAAATGGAGATATTGCATGCTGTTGGTAGGCGTCTTAGGTCATTGTCTTAACTATCAAAGGGAGGGAAACTATTCCTCTTCCCAAGCCGGTGCCCAAGATCACAACCAATAAATAAATTAATGGTAATACTAGTTGCTTGCTATTTTGTGGCGATATACACAAATGCCTATTAGGACTTCTTACAAACCTTCCAATGATTCCTACCTGTAGTGGTTTTAATGTGTGTAAGTTTTAACCCTGTGGCCTTCAATGATCATGATTCTCGATACGATGGAGAAAAATTGAGACGACTGATTTAGCAGGTATTTAAGTAGACCTTTCATAACTGTTAAAGATCAACAGAAACTTTCAACTAAAACAATGATTTAAAATTTTCCTGCAGAACTCACTACTGAAACAATAATTCACTGTTACAATATTAAGAACAATAAATATACAAAACGCAGTTAAAATACTTACCATACGCCGTTCCAGGTCCAAATTCGTTACCAGCTTCTATCATATCCAAACCTAGATATTCCAAGTTGCTCAATCTATTTGGTCTTTTCTTCTCTATCTTTTCGAACAGAAAATCTTCAACCCGGTTTCCTTAAAATAACAATATAATCATCACTCATTTTACATAATTATTAATCTTACATAGCAAGTCTCCACAAACATATCAAAATTATTTATCTCAACAGACAACCATGTCCTATTACAGCTGCTACTACTACTTCTATTCTGCGCACTCTAAATACATGATACTAGTTGTATTCTGTGTACCATAAATTAGGGAATAAAAAGACATCAGGCAGCAAAATGAAAATAAACAAATGATGGTGCATAGATGTTACTTGTAACTGAATACGCACCTTATGTACGCATATAGTAATGGTAACCAACAAATCAAGGGACACTTGGGACATATTTGCACAAAACATAACGTTTCACTGACCTAGCTCACAAAGTGCTAGATCCTACGCATGTAAACAGCCGCCGCGAGGCACTAATAGGGAATATAATCATCACAGACAGCAATACTTACACCTCACAACGATGCTACATGCTGTTAATAACGATAAAGTTAGTTTCATTGATATCTGAGTTCATTGCAGTCTTAGTGGAGCGTGGGGAGGGGGGACTAGGCCACCCATACGTGACCTTGCTGGACACGCCAGACTTCGGATATGGTGCTCCACCAAGTACCGGTCGACTCGACGTGATCTCTGGTGAGGGGCAAAATTAATCTCTCACCTCTTTCATGTGCGTAAGGTCTAATATGACGATACAAGATGTCATTCCTATATCGCTGTGGTGTCATGGCTCCACGCGGGAGCACATACAGTTCCGTGTGTCCTTTAAGTAAGCATATCTGCCCCAGCATTGAAGAGTACTGACCGGTATTACATGTGGCAATTCACATGTGCTCTTGTCCACTGTAAACGAATCCTCATGTGATGTGTGGTAAGTGGTACACAAAATACTGGTCTCCTAACATACAGCCTACCTTCGTGCAGTCATCAGCGAACCGTACTTGTTGATACACGTAAAACGCAGTGGCATGATGTGGCGGACTTGTTTCTTCGACAAGACAAGCGGATGGTTCAGCAATGCCCAATGTTACACGTGATAGGTCTCCACTAAACCTGTGTACGGTATTTTGTGTTGTCTGGAACGTCTTCCATAGTATGCTAAGCACCGATGAACGGACATTAAGCCACCCTGTCTCGTCAGCCTGTCTTTGACCTGCTTGCCTCGACAACACGCCACCGCAACTTACCGGCCAAATCTCTATTTGCCACATTCGAACGTTTCAAATCACCAATCTTCTCTCATGCACTTCACAAGCAACATTAAGCAACCGTTCAGTATCTCGTGTACAGAACCTTGTACGTTTATATGTACAGTGGGGGAAGCACTGCGCAATGCTACGTCACATAGTTCGAAATGATTCAGTCATTTGAACACTTAGCAAATTACAATCTGACCGCACTCTTTAGCAGCTCTTAAAAAGCTTAAGTCCTTAAATTCAGTTTTGTGGCAACGTCGCAACGGGAACAAGCATTTAGTTTTTATTTATTCATTTAACTCATGTGTGCGGGCTAGGTACCCAAAACTTGAACCAGTCACTTGCAGTCCCTTAGACAGAGCTGGGTGTCTGGCCCATAAATATAGGGTAAGGAAAAAAACAAAAAATGTTATGTACACGAAATACCTTTTAGGGTGACTTTACGCCAAGGGATAGCATCCCTTAGACATGCGAGGAACTTTAGACCCCACAATCCCTGTTTGACCATTAAATAAAAGTTAAATAACAAAATAAATACTCCCTGAGAGTACGCAATAAATAAAGGATAAACGCAATATAAACGGAGGGATATTCCCATTATATGCCAGCATTATTCATCCAGAAATATAAATAATGCCCGGATTATCCCAGTTATTTCTGGTCAATACATGGAGTATACATTTTGTGTCAATGTTCGCCTTGGGAAGATTTGACTACTGCATGTTTTATTGCCAGATTATTGCATATTTTGTGCCACTTCATCCTATTTTCCGAAAATCAGCTGAAAAGCGGGAACCTAGGGGTTGGGTTAGGCGATGTATTGAAATGGAGACAATGAACTTGGTTCTTGTCGAAGACAGGGCTGCAATGGAGAGAGACTTGGTGCAATAAAGTACAACGAAAGATAATATCTATATATTTCTTTTAATTTGTCACGGTGTCAAGATTTCGACCAACAGGCAAAGGCGTGTGTTTGAAAAAGGAAAGAAGTCGAAAGAAGGAAGAAGAACCCTATGGTGTTATATTTCAGCTTTTCATAAAAAATATATTCACAATTGATGTTTTAGCTGTCTCCCTCAGGTCTTCGTCGTACCATTAAGTCGTACATTGCCAGATGACTATTCTCTCTTTTAAGGCAGGAAGCGGTTTCACAATGTCACTGGTTTCAAGAGTAGCTGAAGGAGGGAGAAAAGAGAAAATGCACCATATGGGCCTCCTACAGCAATCATCTTTACAAAGGCCTACTAAATTAGAAATCATAAAAGTAGGAGTGATATCTGTACACCTATTAACACTGGTCATAGTGTTTTGCCAATTTCGCAAAAGCTACTTCCCGCCCAAACATTGGTGGGTACGGTGGATGGGAAGAGTATTAGTTGAGCTAAATAGTAGCTTAAATAAAATAAACCTTGAATTACAAAAATTGCTGTATAGCAAGGAAATATCGCACTCATTTAATCGTGACGGGCCGAAGTCAAAGTTATGATGGAGCAGACAGAATAAAATGTACCAAAGTTCTCTAAATTCGCTTGTACACAGATAAACCTGTAAATGCTTGTGTACGTGTGTGCTCCTTAAATAGAGCAAATTTAACGTCTAACATCGGATTTAACAAACCTTACAGTGCAATTCCGACCGTATGAACTGAGGAAATTCTGCATCTCTGTCCGATATGAGTCCGTAAAACGTCGGTCCAGCCACAAAACTGGGTGCTAGCTGAACGCACCACTCACTTTTCGGGTTTGTTCATTCTTTAGAAAGGGGGGGGGGGGGGGGGGTCGGATCGGTGTAGGTGTAAAACCGAACCACAAGGTTCCGGTTCGGGCCCGATTGCAGGACTCTGGAAAAGGTTCAGAGTTTCTTTCGGGAGGCACCGGAGATATTGTTCCTGAAACGTTCTAAAAGATTAGTATGATAATAGTATATCGAAACTTGTTACAACACCCTGGAGACTTCAAAAGTGAAATGTACAACTATTCTCCGGAAAGGTTTCTCTGAAAGAAACCCTGGACAAGCACGAAATTAGCTGAACTGACAATGCTTCTTCGAGGTTATGCACTAGGAGGAACCATGTATTAAGAACTGTAACATTAAGTTGACACAGTATCTAAATTTTAATCTGACTGATTTTGTAAAGTTTTTTTTTTTATTATTTATTTATCCACAGATGAAAAATGGAAGCATGACGGACTACAGCAGGATTTGGCCTGGCCGGATTTAGCCTGGGCCGAAATCCACCCCTGACTGTTTGCATTTGCAAACAAAGGCACATTTACATCTACTGTTTTTTTCTTATCATTAGATTCACGTTCTAAATCGACAGTAGGCATTGAATACATCACATTCCTTTCTTCTAATGTCTCATGATAATTAGCATTTAATTGCATTTCCATTTTTCGCATTGCTTCTCTGTCTCGATTCATATTTTGACTACCTAAAATTCGGTTTGAGGTTTGGTCTTCAGTTTCTAGTTTTCCTTATCTATCGTTCTTCCTAAAGAATTTACGCTTATTTCCCCTACTTCTCCTTTTGTGTTTTCTTGTCTTCTTGACAGCATCACTATCACGTTGAACATTAAATTTAACCTCTTTGAAATTTACATTTGTCTCGAATTTTTCATGGTTCTTTACTCCTTCCTCACAATTTTGAATACACGTTACTGACTGAATAACAACTTTCTTTTCTTTACATACATAACTGCTCTCACTGGTACTTTGTTTGAATTTCTAGACTCCTATATTGTTTGAACTCCTCAACAATTACTGTAGCTGACTTTGTTACAAGCATACTTTCATTTTGCACCATAGACTCTTTCTCTACATTGTTTATATTATTAACTTCCAGAGGTATTCTATCTCTTGTTACTCCTTCTTGATAACTTTGCAACCTTTGGTCTAATTTAGCATTAGTATTATCTGTTATTTCACACAAAAAGTCTCCAGCTGCTTCCAGCTTGTTACAAATATCTTGATTCACACTGTCCATTATTTTGTTTAAATTCTCTTCTTTCATTTTCCTTCTTTTCTATTTTACTACCTGTTCGTATTCACGTTCTGCTCTCTCTCGTTTACATCGCAACTCTCGTTCTTGCTTTTCTCTTGATGTATAATTTCTTGTTTCTTCTTATCTTTCTCAAACCATTGTACCATTAACTCCCATACCTGTAAAAAAAAACTAGAATCCGGAAGATATCCTCCTGCAACATTACCATCATCACTAATAATTCCCTTTTCCATCATTGCCTGGCCTTCATTTGTCATCAACTGATTTTCTCCCTGGAATTTCCTGTGTTTCTTATGCTCTGATGAAATGCTCCTTGTACTTCCTTCTCACCTTTTGTATCTGAAGTGTGATTAACGTCATCATTCAACGCCCCTCACTTGGTCATCATTTTCTGTAAAGGATCTTCTGTTACAAATCTTTTTATAACAACAAAATTCCACAATGTCGTCGCTGCGTGGTCCGATTGCAGATTAACATATGAAAATACACATCTCAGGGCGCAAGGAGTTCACGTTCAAGTTCGACGCTAACCATAAAACTTCCAGATACACGAAAAGTAAATGTGCCCCAACCTGCCCTCCGCAGTGTGGGCTACAAAAGCAAAGAATCGTAGAGCCAACAATTATGAAAGCTACTGCGGTGTTTTTCAACAACCTGGGTAACCTTCTAATCGAGTCTCCTAGACGTAAAAACAGAAACACGAAGATATCAAAATATACGTATTTATTATTCATTGGGTTAAAATACAACAAATATACCTCCTCTAATCTTGTTGAACTCAATCTAGCTTTTTACCTTCCTATGTTCACTAAACAAAAGTGACTAAGTATTATTCAACAAGAATAAAGAACAAAATCTTTTAATAATTACACCAGCAATCATTCCATTAATTCACTACACTCTTGTGCCAATATTTCAATTACTAAATCATCGTTTATAATATTTAAAACGCCATTTAAGTTAACAAACTAGCACTCCAGGTGTGCTGCCATCTACCGGCCAACTCCAGAAACACTTACTAATCACACCTGACTAGCTAGCAACCCGTAATACATCAAATCGTATTCTTTTAAACTCTTTTTATCGAAAAACCGAAGCAAACTTCAATAAACATTAAATAAATATTTTTAAAGAATCTAACCTAATAATAGTTACTTTTATATCAAAACAGCATTTCATCCGTGCATTAACAATGGAGCATAGCATGCTGATCTATTTTCTACCTTTTGCAGGTCATTAATTTATAACGTTTTTCTTCTTGCAAACAAAAATATTAGCAATTAAAAGAAGCATATACCAAGCACATACTACAAGACATTATAGAACATGAAAAAAAGAAATGTACTAACCAAAATGTAGTTTTCGAGAGGTTTCAAACAAGAAAATAAAGTAGAATATTTCCTAAGAGAAGGCAGTTGAGAAAATTGTGCAGTAACAAACGAACCAATAGTAAACCTAAATGTACCATTCATATTTTTTAATACAATTTCAACGAAAAATTAGATCCGATCCAAAATTAACGAAATATAATTTAACCTTCTGCATGTTTAGTTGAAACTAATACTCTTAAAATAAATAAATAAAATAAAATGAAATAAGTTCTAAATGTGCATTCAATAAGAGTTTTTAATTCATGTGCATGTAAAACCCAATTTCGAAACACATTTTAATATACATGGTCATATTTCATTGCATATTCTTCTTGATGGGGAATGGATAGTTACTTTATTTACACAAACGCGTTTATACCATGTACGCGTATTACTAATTGAAAACATTTTGTTTGTTGCAAACAAAGTATGTTTATTCTATCAATTACCTGACTAACATAAAGTTGCCTAAACACAATAAGTAAAATACATACAAATTTAAGAGAATTTAACCTCAACTAATGCACTGAATGTCAATTTTCAAATTCCAGGCTTTTTCCAGGTCTGTTTTCTAATTTTTCCATATACCAAGCACATACTATCTGTTTAAGTCATTACAGAACATGAAAAAGATTTTTATGTACTACCTAAAATGTAAGTTTTCGAGAGATTTCAAACAACGAAATAAAGTACAATATTTTCTACCAGAGAGCAGTTGAGAAAACTGTGCAATAACAAACAAATAAATAGTACAAGCTAAATGTATGATTCATCTTTTAAATAAAATTTCAACGAAAAATAAGTTCCGATCTAAAATTAATTTAAATTTTTGCATGTTTATTTGAAACTAACCAATACTCAAGAAAATAAAATTAAAAAATAAAAGTACATTTAAGAACAGTTTAATTCATGTTCATGTAAAACCAAACTTCAAAGAACATTTTAATTCACATGGTCACATTTTACTGCATATTCTTTATGAGGGGGAATGACCAGCTACTTTATTTATGCAAATGCATTTATCGTTTATTATTAAATTATAATACATTTTTTTTTAATGCAAAGGAACAAACGAAGCGTGCATATTTTATCAATTATCCGACTAAGATTAAATTGTCTAAACACAATAAATAATATAAATTCAAATTCAATTGAATTTAACCGCAACTATTATGACTAACACTAAGGTAAAGATTTTAATGTCGTCCTCTTAAGTAGCTGCATCAATATGACTTGGCTAGGCCCTTCCAAACGGTTCTCACTCCGCCTTTAGGCCGTCGTAGAAATGTAATTTAAATTTATCTGTAGTTTTTTTTTTTTTTTTAAATTAAGATTATCTGAAGCTTAATAACTAATAAATATGTATATGTAAGTATGTGGAAAGATGTACATTATTTATTAAACGAAACACTTGAGTCCAATAGCAAAACCCAGCCTTTTAAATTACTCCGCTGTCACTGTTACTTGACACGAAAGTCTACTTAAAAAAAGTGAGCGCCTGCGTCTATATTGGATGAACTGGAGTCGAATACATGCCACGTGTAGGTAAATATATATATTTAGGTCATATTTACAACAAATTACTGTTCAAGTATAAGAATTATGAAAGCTAAAAATTATCAAAATATTGGAACATTTGTACAGGTAAGCACAGATGTGTTAAAATTCGATATGGGTTAATCTTGAATAAATAAGTGGGAACCTAAGAAAAGTGTACCTCAGTAAATTACCAGGTCGTAGCATTTACATTATTGAACAAAGAACTACACAAACACTTAAATTACATCTCAACGACGTCCTGAGGACTGAGCAAGTGCCGTTCCGAACCAATCCAATTCATATTGAAGCAACTACTTAAGAGGGCGACACTGAAGTCTAAGTTGAGTCATAATAGTTGTAATTGGGTCATTGGTGCGTTTAAAATTGCTTTGCTTGAATGCAAATACTTCGCAAAATATATATTGAAGTTACGGTAACTTCAAAGCTTAGTTTAACATTAGATGCAAAGTACACTCAGTCAATGATAAAATGAGCGGTCTCGTTCAAAAGCCCAAATCACAAAATTAAATGTTTTCCACTGTAAGAAACGTGTTAGGAATAAGCCATTCATCAACACAAAAGTTCCTGTACAAAAATGACTCATTTTTTTTACCGTAATCTATCTATTTGTTGTTTATTATAATTTTTATAAAACTCACTTGTTGGTCTCTAAAAAAAAACTAAGTTCTGATATGAATTATGTGGCAACGTCGCAAAACATGAGTGAGTATCCACTCTCCTGTTTTCAAATACTGATATACTAGTTACACCAGTTTCTACAGCTTACAAACTTCTCCAGTCTGAGCCTAAGATACCTAAAAGCAATAAATACATTTTAAGAAAATCTACTTGCCTCTACTGTCAGGCATTCTCTGTGGTTGAAGAAAGTTATTCTTTCACTATTATTGATCATAAAATAAATTTAATACAGCGATATCAGCACGTTCGTAATCAGTAGGGATGAAGTGTTGCTTATTCTCACTTGCGACGTTGAACTCCTTTTTAAAAACTTTTACCAAATTGTAGGATATAGTTTTCATATGTATAGAATATAAGGAAATAACATTAAATGGAAGATTAGATCATAGATACATGAAACACGGAAAATTAAACGAAAAGGCGCTTTATACTTTGTTTACATTTGAACAAGAGTTTAGCTCGAAACTTGTTCTACCATAATGATTCGTAGCCGTGGTTGTAGCGTCGTGTTCATTCTCTTTTTCTTTCTTTTTGTCCATAAAGCTGACGAAGTTGGTTCGAACCTTACCCACAGACGCCATTTTTTTAACTACATGATACTTTATCTACATAGCTCCGTCATGTCGGTGTTAGAGACGTATCAATATTAAATTTTCCTAAAATACGCATAATGAAGAATATATATATATATATATATATATACACACATAATTCACAGCCATATTCAATCCACTACAGGATGAAGCCTCTCCCGGAGGAAGGAGTTGGTCTACTGCTCCCACACTGACCAAACGTGTTGGGAGAGGAGAGCCGAAGCTCTCAACTGTGATCACCACTGTCTTTTATTCACATCAGCTCCCCAATTGTCCTCACGTTGCTGGGTCAACACTGAAATTTTGAGCCCCCACCGGCAATCGAACTTGGCACCGCTCGCACTGAAGTCGAGCGCGCTGCCGACTAGGCTTCAGTGTGAGCTGTCCCGGTGGGGGCTCAAAATTTCGATGCTGACCCAGCATCGCGAGGACAATTGGGGAGCTGCTGTGAACTAAAGGCAGTGGCGATCACAGTTGAGAGTTTCGGAAACGACCTCCTCCCTCCGAGAGGGGCCTCATTCAGTAGTGAATTGAATATGACTGAATTATCTATCTATCTATCTATCTATCTATCTATCTATATATATATATATATATATATATATATATATGTGTGTGTGTGTGTGTGTGTGAGAGAGAGTGAGAGTGAGTGAGTGAGAGAGAGAGATGCGGAAAAAGGACCATTTGTCGGAATTTGTCAAATTAGAGTTATTAATAGTTTTCTATTGGTAATTCCTAACAATTTCCCGCCAAAATTATAAAAAAAATATCTTAAAATTTGACTGTTACGCAAATTTGATTGTAATTTACGGAAAAGAGTGGTTTTGAGAAAAACGAGATTAAGATGGAGAGGGACTTGGCTACGGTGGCGTCCAATTTAACATGGATTTTCACATATTTCTATGGTAGTTTCATGTGGTTCCTTCGAGAAAAATACTCAATAGCCCCTTCAATATATTTCGTGGAATTATGAATAATTTAAGTGAAGACCTTGCGAGCTATTTTCTGTTTAGAAGTAAAGATTATCGCAATGGAAAATTTCATAAGGAAGTGTTACATGCGCTATTAAAACATCCCTGATTTCCACGAAAAAATACGTCGTGGAGCCTTCAGTTATTTACCTTTAAGATGCCACGTATTGTGTTTAAGACGTTATTGAGCCATTTTTTCAAAGGATCCACATCAAACCATGATATTCGTAGAGGTGTGTGAAATCCATGTTAAACTGGACGCTTATTTTCCAGGATGCATTAGCCAAGTCTCTCTCCCTCTTACACTTTGCTAAACACAAAACTGCATCCTATTTAAAAATCCTTTATATTTAAGAAATGAAAACTATACTAAAATATTCTTTGAAATGTTCTTTTTTAGAAAACTTAAAAACAAACAAACACAAACACACACATATATACATATCACTACAGTCAATAAGTTCGTGGACTGGACGCAGTGTGGCGCTAGTGGTGTACTACAGCTGAGACGTAACGTCCTGGAGGAATCAGTGGAAGTTCGTCTCTCGATCCAGCAAGAGGCAGGTGTGTGCATAGAGTGTAAACAGACGTACTGTCTCTGTTCTGAAAGGAGTTGAATGCGCCGCGGCGGACTTGGAGAATGTCGCAGTTTGAGCAACGGGCAAATACCAAGTTCTGCCAAAAACTAAGCAAATCCGCAACAGAAACGTTGCAGATGATCAGGCAAGTGTACGGTGTGACAACGCCCTGGGCCGCAGTGCTGTGTTTAAGTGGCACAAACGTTTTGGGGAGGGGAGAAACAGTTCTGAGGATGATGAACATACTGGTAGGCCAACAACAGTCCGAACTGAACGCAAGATCGAAGAGGTTGCAATGGTGGTGCGCGCTAACCGTTCCCAGTCGGTAGACGAGATCGCAGTAGCAGTACGGATCAGCCATTGTACGTGTCACAAAATTCTGACGGATGACTTGAACATGTCGCGTGTCACCACAGTATGCCACGCATTCTGACAAGACCAACGTGAAGAGCAGACGACTATTTGCGGTGACCTGATCAGTAGTGCTGACACCGATGGAACGTTTCTGAACCGGATAATAACAGGAGATGAAACATCGTGTTTCCTGTACGATCCACAACTAACGAGACCTGGAAATCCCCATCATCTCCAAAACGCAAAAACCAGAGGCAAGACAGGTCACAAGAGAAAGTGATGATTGAACTGTTTTTCGACTTGCAGGGAACTGTCCACATGGAATTCATCCCACAAGGAGCAACTGTCAACAAGACTCGCTACAAGATCCTTCGCCGCCTACGCAAGTCAATACGTCGTAAGCGTTCTGAACTTAGGCGCAGGAAGAACTGCATATGCTGCATGACAACGCTCCTACACATCGCTCTGTCCTTGTCCAGAAGCAGCTGGCAAGGCAGCAGATCACAGTTTTGCCACATCCTCCATACTCACCTGATCTCGCACCATGTGATTTCGATCTCTTTCCCCGCTTGAAAGCTAAGTTACGTGGACGTCGCTATATCATTCTCCCGAGGATTTCACCACTGCCACAAAGGATGTCCTACGAGAGATGTCTTAACGCCAACATTTTTCACATATTTTCAACGGCTCTACGAACGTTGGCAGACGTGCATCTCTGCCAACGGTGACTATTTTGAAGGTTAGTGTGGATATGTGTCAGTGTCTGTGTGGACGTTTACTCCAAGCACATCAACCATGACGACATCTGAGTTCTACTGGTGCCAGTATTGTAGTTGACAGTCCACGAATTTATTGACTGTACTGGTATATATATATATATATTAAGGTGGCAACCAGTTATATGGGAAAATTTCGAAATTTATTTTAACACAGTCTCACCCCCTAAATTTATTCCTTTTGGTTACTTAAGCATGCGTGCAAAATTTCATGGAAGTATTTTAATATTTAAAGGTCGCTCAACGCGCTCAAACTTATAGCTACGTTTACGTTACTTAAGCATTATATGCGAAACTCAGCGTGTCCCTGGATCAGCCCAACTTTTTCTCTTTGCGGTACAATTTTCACACTTGCAGTATATAACCTCCGGATGTATTCACGATGTATTGTAAAGTTTGGTGATGATATGTGTAGAGGTCTCATATATAGGGTGCGTGACGAGTATATTACATTGGGCGCTTGTGATGTCATTTAACTTTCTCATTTTACCTGAGATTTTCTTCTCAAACCTAGCATTTATTACAATTATTTGACATTTGAAAACAAGATACAATGTGAAATACACTTTAGGAATCGTGAATACACTCTGGGAAAGTAATTCTATTAAGACTCTGGTCACTATATTTCTGTTCTTTCCAAGGAGAACTCGCTGAGGGACGCTCTCTCTTAGATGAGATTATTTTCTAGGAATAAATTTTGGAGAGAATCGACGGAAAATGCGTACGAAACAGATCGAAACCTGTTACCTAGCAAATATTACCAACAGTCTAACATGTAAAAGCAAGTACAGTATCGTCTATAACAGGACGTAAACTTCATTCCAAGCTGCAAGTACTTGCAAGATTTCTTCAGTTGCATTCCGAAGAAAAACTAACAATTCAGGAAAGCGCACCCTTAACAACCACTGAAATTCTCCCGTTTTGGGAAAAGGCTCGAATACCCACAAAGCAGGATTTTCACGTTATTGAAAAAGTGATAGGTTTACATAACGAGTGGCAAAAACTGAAGAAAAATTGTACACGAAGAACTGAAACGCAAAAAAACAAGGAAAATGTGTTTGTGGACGCTCTTGATGATCTTTTCGAAGTGGCTCATGCAGAAGCTCTTCAACTTATTAAAATACCAGAAGATCGCGAATTTTTACTGGCGCAGAGGGAGAAAGGCAGACGAGGAACGATGGCAGGGGTGGTACTTCCCGAAGGCTGTCGGTTACAAAGAAGCCAAAGTTGTGTCGACCAGCCAACATCATTACACCAGAGCTGTCTTCAGCACTGGATCGTGCAAAAATCAGCGACAGAAATGCCACTCATGTTCTAACTGCTGCAGCGGAAGCTTTGGGCCACAGCTCACAATAAATCTGTGTTAATAGGGAATCTATTAGAAGAGCACGCAGAAGGATGCGCAAAGAAATCGCTAGTGAAATTTGTTCGTCTGTTTCATCTGGTGGTCCACTTACAGTACATTGGGATGAGAACTTGTTACCTGCTCTCACTTCTAAGGAATCAGTTAATCACATAGCGGTTCTCGTTTCTAAGAATGGTGACACGAAACTATTAGGAGTGCCTGCTATTCCAAATGGAAGTGGTGCCTCCCAGTCGTAAGCTGTTTTTAAATTGCTGGAGGATTGGAACTTAACAACACGTGTGCATTTCATGTGCTTTGACACAAAAGCATCTAACACGGGGTCACAAAATGGAGCTTGTACCCTGCTGGAACAGAAATGCAGAACGATCTGATCAGAGTCCCTTGCAGGCATCACATAATGGAACTAATTGTGGCGAGAGTGTTCGACATGGTTTTCGGTGCTTCAATGGGTCCACACATAAAACTCTTTCAACGGTCCTCTGAGGCATGGAACTCGATTGACAAACTGCAGTTCGACACCGGAATCCAGGACGAAGTTGTCGCAGAGGTTTTGACCCCAGTGTAAAGTATGAACTGATATCTTTCTTCAAGCAGCAACTGACGCACTCTCAACCCTGAGATAATTACAGAGAACTTTTACAACTTGCTCTCATATTTCTTGGCGAAGTTCTTCCAGGAAGTATCATATTCTACGTTCCTGGAGCCTACCATCGTGCATGATGGATGGCGAAATTGATTTATTGCCTGAAGATATATCTTTTCCCGTCACAGTTTCACCTTACGTCCCGTGAGCTGAACGGGCTTCGCGACTTCAACATATTTGTCGTCGCAGTGTATTTGAAGGCATGGTATTCCTCTCCTCTTGCGCTTTCAGGTCCAAGGAATGACCAGAATCTCTCAAGATGTATTCATTGCTACAAGAATAATGCAAAATTTGCAGAAGCAGCAATGCAGTTTCTCATGGCATCTGTGGTATTTGAGCGAACCACTTTTTGGTTTCAGTTTCTTTGATCCTGAAGTCCCAGCAGCAGTGAAGAAAGACATGGTTACAGCATTATTTAGGAATGGAAGTGAAGTAGAAGAACTCGTGCGCTTAAGATATGAGGAGACCACGAAGGATAAAAGCCCTAAGTGACTTCGTTTCCAGGAACACCAGAAAG